>JASANB010002967.1:0-20309 GCA_030248155.1 Sabatieria punctata | reverse complement strand
AGCCAGTCAGTCAGCCAGTCAGTCAATCAGTGTCCATCCGTCTCTGTCTGGTTGGTCTGTCCTGTCTGTCTGTCTGTCTGTCTGTCGCCTTCTCAAACTATTACCTTCTCCATCTTAGGAGCAACTGGCCGGCCGAAACAGACTGAGGTGGAATTCCGACAGGTGTGACGGGCAGGACGAAAGTGTAGCAGTCGTTGTGTCTGAGGCTGGTTGTAAACAGTTGACTGACGATTACTGATGACTATAAAACCGTCTAGTGGTATACCCGCAGGCAAGCAAGAAGTCAGCTTAGGGATTCGACCGGCACCACGATCGCTCAGGAAAGTACGTGCAAAACCGTCGCTTACACTTCCGGGGTTGCAACCCATACTCCGACACTGGAGGGTGGACGAAACAATTGAACCGTTCAATCGTCAAAAGCTAGAGGGGGCCAAACACTTACCAACTGCCAAACTGCACTTTCGATGACAAGGTCTGTTCCCGAGCTCAAACGCTGTGTCAGGTCTGCGCTAACGATTAGGGCCTTTTCTCGCACCACCAGAGATTCGACTTGTTCTCCCTAAGAGCACACCAAAGAAGGAGGAGAGCGAGTGAAACAACGGTAAACACACCGTAGTAGCCAGAATTTTGCATGCAACGTTTATCGCTGCTTGCGCAGCATTAACGGAAACGACTTCTTTGCAGCAACATACATGACGTCACTTGTTCACTTCCTACTTCTTCTGAAATGTGATAGGTTAGCTACAACGGACAACAGCGTGGTAGTGCACCTGAATGAGATAAACTCCTTTACAAATAACTCTAGTACCTCTGAAAAGTCGATCAGAAAGCATTGAGTTTAAGTACAAAAATTTCTGTTCGTCTCTTACTTGTGTTGGAGAGATTGAATAAACTTGTTTAAAGTCTATGCAAACAAAAAATTTGGTGTTCGCGTGAAGGTGTGATTTCGAAACGAACAACGAACGATTCTGCAAAAGCATTACGGTTTACCTCAAGCAAAAGCTGGTGATTTCCGGGCTCTAATGCACAGCAGGAAAAAGAGCAGTCAGTCTAAAAAATTAAAGCATTAAACGAGGAAGTCTGAAACAGTCCAAACACGTATCACTTTGACTCCTTAAACGAGCGCACACTTGCTGTACTCATATCGTTACATAAATCGCGTGTAAAATTAACTTGAAAGCTGCGAATCAAAATTAATACATACAAAATTAATTCTTGATATACCAGTTAACGCTTCCAATACAAATAGCCTGGAGACGAAAACACGCGAGCAAGAGAAGGTAAAAGGTAAAAAAAAAGCACCGTTTCGTTTAAGAGCACATTTTGCAGTGGTAAAATAACACTGGGACCCAACTGAGTGACGTCATTTTTAACCAGTAAACCAGGACTTCCTTCGCTTACATCAGATGGTTCGATTCGCGCTGATAGTCTGCAATCATTAGTTATAGTAGTTAGAGAAGGATTTTAGCGCTCACATGTTTTTCTTTCATAATAAGTAACTCACCTAACGTTTGTAATAGCTTGGTTTTCCTTAATTTACAATGGCCAGATGAACAGCATAGATTTCATTCAAAAGCACAGAAACACTTTTTCTCCAGTCAAAGTAGCCAAAGCCTTTCTTGGTACAATTCTGTAAGACAAAAAACATTTGGAAAATTGGCCAACTTGTAGTCATTCATACCTAGTTGAGCTCTGAACACGTTTCCGTTCGAAAATGCACAGATTAGGCACAGCATAGGAAAATTCGGGGCCCACAGAGTACGGCAATTCGGAACCGCCGCCTTCCCATTGTAACGTGCCATATATGGCAGCCTGGCGGTGACCAACATCGAGAGCAATGGATGATATCTAAACAACTAAATTGATCCTACTCTTGTGTTCTAGTCATGCATGGTCCGTCGCATAATCATGGCCTAACACCATGCAAAGGATCACCCGCTTGGAGATCAAAAATAATGTCCGGGATGGGATGCAATAAGAAAACAAAATTTAGAGCTAAAACTTGAGCAAATTTGAGCTCAAAATCAGCTAAAAAAGCTGCGTTATGGTCGATTTGATTACGAAAATTTGGACCGACGCTTGCTAAAGAAAAATGCGAGGTCTGGTAATAGTCAACATGGACACAAAACAAGAGTTGGCAGAAAGGCAAAATAGTATGCATCCAGAACGTCCAAAGAAAGGCGACTGTCGTACCTCTACATCTTTGCCAACTTCGTCCGTATGAGGCACGAACGAAAAATCGAACCACTTCTCCTCATCTGGAGTAAAGACCAATTTTTCAGCATCATCCACCACTAACGGTCTCTGATGTCCGTCCGGTCCTAGTCCGACTGTCAGCTTGCGGAAGGACAGAGACAACGGACAGACCAGTCTTAGGAAAACTCTTAGAGCAACTTGCTGATCAGCAGCCACTTGGCCCGATGCAAAACACACCTTCACCTGCACACAGGCGTAAATTTGGTGCATTTGAACCATAAAAAAGCTGCGCTCCTCCAAGCCCCTTCTCCACGTCTCTCCGGCAATCGCAGCCGACTGCGGGTCCAATAGCGGTTCGGGATCCGGCAACTGGCCGGCCAGTACTTTGTCAAATTGCTCTGAATGCGATGCGGCTCCGAATCTCCCAGATCGCAAATCTGAGGATTGAGCAGTTCCAGACAGAACGTCACATACTCCTTCACGTTTCCCAGACAGTAAGCACATCGGAGCGCTTGGAGCAACAACTGCTGCATAATCAAGAACCACTTGTCCTGTCGGTACTCCCAAATAACATGAGTGAACAGTTGCAACGCTTTGGCAAACTGTCCGATGCTCAAATACTCGTCAGCTAACTGCGCCATCATCATTCTGCGCATGCGCGGACACTTGTACTTGCGGAACTGCGCCATGGCAGCGTTGAGCCAGTGCAGAACGGGACTCGACAAATCCTTTTCGCACTCTTTCCACCTCAGCCACTCCACTCCGGCCTCTTCTCCGGCCTCCTCCGCCCTCAACTGACCTTCCGGCAGACCGACGCGCCACGGTCGTTGACCGTAGAATTCGACCAGCGTCGAGTCGTGCTCGACCGGCTCAGACGACGCTGCATTATTTCTGCTCAGACTGTTCCTCACCCGATCCATCACCGACTTGCGCGCCATAGCCTGCTGGGCGGCGGACTGGTAGTAGAAGCCGGGGTGCTGAATCTGCACGGCGGCCAGACCCTGCTGAACGGCAGTTTCAAACAGTTGACCGAACGTGCCGTACTGACGACACAGCCAGGCGCGATGTTCCCACTCGGCGACGTCGGCTACCGGCTGCGTGCCTACTTGGTCGCGGAAGAAATCCGAGTGCCGACGGAAGTGCGAGATGGAGTCTAGAGGAGTGTTGTGTTGGAAGCAGAGACGGCAGATCTGAAACTGACCAACAGTTAGACGGTCTGACAGTTGACCGCATACTTGCACAATATTATACAATATTCGACACCGGAATCGGAGCGGAACTGATCAAAATCCGGTTGGAAATGGAACCAGAACTCTTAAATCAATCTTAAATCTTAAATGGGTGCCTAAAACAAAGTTTTTAGGCGGTTTATTAATAGTGTTTAGCGTTATGACATTGAATTTAGCAGGTTTGCTTTCAAAAAGAGCGAAAAATCAAAAAAGTTCCGGTAGCACCCTTCAGCACCGTAATTCCGTTCGATCGGTATGCACAACTGCTAACACTACCCAAGGCATACATGTAACAGGGGGGTCAGCCCCCATCCGACTTACGCCAGACCCCACTCCGATTTTTCTGGCAAATAATTTTTTGGAGCAAATTTTTGTAATTTTCTGCAATTTCAGACACAAAAATTACCAAAATCGCCTTTAAAATAGTACTTTTAGCAGTATTTCAGCCAAAATTAGCGATTTTTAGTGCCCAACCCCTCCCAAAATTTGGGCTCAGACCCCCCAATCCCCTTTCCCCATCGGCGGATGACCTGTTACATGTATGACCGGAGGTACCGGTAAGCGGCGCCACTAAGCGGTTGACTGTCAAGGCGTATTCATAATCCTGTTATGTTTTGTTGCCGCCGACATTTTGTCGCTGTCTACACGTTTTTATATACGCTGAAACGCAGCGGCGAGATTATCTACAGAAAGGGACAAAAAAAGCGACAAAATGTCGGCAGCGACAAAAATCAGCACGAGTATGAATAGGCCTCCAGAGACACAAAAACTAATTTACTTTGTAATTGAGCAGACCGGCTACTGTCTTCCACTGTAGCCATTGAACTTCGGCAAAGTGCGCCTCGGTCAAATGCTGATAGGCCAACTTGTAATGTCTGAAACAATGGTATCTGCTCATGCATGATAAAGACAGGCGCTATACAGTCATCATCGAAACAGCTTTACACAATAAAAGTGTCGCGTTAGTCATTAGATTAGCTAGCCGAAAACAGTGGAAGAGAAGGAAAAAATACCTAAGGGCCGTGTGTGAGTCCTGTCTGAGTTCGTTCAGCATTGCCAACTTGAACTGACATCGCACTAACAGAGACTGGTGTGTGGCTTTGCTGAGCAGTTCTTTCTTGGACTTCACTCGTCGAATCTCTGACTGATAGTAAGCTTGAGCCAACTCGTGGAACGCGTGTTCCAGTCTATAACAGCAATTTTCGGTGGGTTGTACAGTCAGCAATGATTCGACGTGCACAGCTCGGCTCCGATGCGATAGCTGAGACCAAAAAAGCAGCCTTTTTACTATTGCGCAGTGCCTAACATAAGCTTAACCAGGCTTGAACTAGAACCGCAACACTTTATAACAGAAAGTAGGTAGCATAGCCGGTACAGTTTCGGCTGCAAAGCCACTGTGCCCGTGCGTTCACCCCCTCGGCGCGGCAAGTTTCTTGCCGCAAAGAGTTGGTCGTCGGCACCAAGCTCCATCCAGACCACCGAAAGCTGGTGACAGCGACTAGGTAAATGGGAACCGACTGGATCTGCCGCTGCACCGACATGCCGCGTTGGAGGAGAAGAAAACGTCAGGAGCTGTCTGAGAAACAAAATATCCGGGAGTCCTCCGCTGGCGGGAGCTGACAGCATAACGTCAACATGCCAGGCGCTCTCTTGCTCATGCTAGGCTCAGTGAATGGCACCAAACAGCATGGTTAGAATGTGGCTGGGCAGTGAAAGAAGGGCAAACGTCCGAGATAACGAATTACGGGGGTTGCGAAATGGACCACATAGGTTTGATCCATACATGTAACAGGTCATCCGCCGAAGGGGGAGGGGGTTGGGCGTCTGGCGCCGGCTGGGGGTCTGAGCCAAAATTTTGGGAGGAGGTTGGACACTAAAAACGCTCAAAAATCTAAAAAATCGTAATTTTTAGCTAAAAATCGCAAATTTGGGTTGAAATACAGCTAAAAAGTGCTGTTTTACAGGCGATGTTGGCAACTTTTGTGTCTGAAATTGCAAAAAAAAGCAAAAATTTGCTCAAAAATTACTTGCCAGAAAAATCGGAGGGGTGTCCCCATCCAAGGGGTCTGGCCTAGGTTGGCTGGGGGGACAGAACCCCAGACACCCCTGTTACGTGTGGTTTGATCGTAGGGTGGTAAGGCTCCCACACATCGGATTGGATCGGGTGCAGCATAAACGCTCGACAGAACTATAATCCATCTCTAGCAAACTGTAGTGTTGTTAGGCTCTTTGTTTTTAAAAAAAGGCTTTTTTATTTAAAAAAAAGCTTTTTTTTGAAGGCCCATTTCGAAAATTTTTTATTTTATTCACAGTATGGAAATTTTGGGGGAAAATCGCTGAATTTAGCCTCAGATATACAGGGTGTGCCAAAAAAAAACAACCCAGCAGATTTTTCGCTGTAGCAACCGCAAATCTCAACCGATTTGAATAAATCCTTTTTTAGATGAAAGATAAATAAATTCTTAAAAGATTGCTGAAATTTTCATTAATGTACTCTGCTTAGTTCCTGAGATATTAGCTCTCAAAATCAAAACAGTGATTTTGCCAGTGAACAAGAGCGATTTTCTATTATTCCACTGCACTTCGTAACAAATCGGATTCCTGCTACTGCTAAGGGCTCTTGGAGGCTTTACAGGTGACACAGAAACTCGGTTTACTTCAAAACTAAAGTATCATTAGCCCCAGCAGTAGGAATCTGCTATATTATGAAATGCAATGGAATCGCTCTTGTTCTTTGCCAAAATCTGTTTCAACTTAGAAGGCAAATATCTCAAGAACTAAACTGTGAATCTCAACAAAAATTGCACCAATCTCTGAAGAATTTATCAGTCTTTCATTCAAAAAAGGATTCATTCAAATCGGTTCAGATTCATGGTTGCAAAAGTGAAAATCTGCTGGGTTGTTCTTTATCACTCTTGTTCATTGCCAAAATCTCTGTTTTGACTTTGAGGACAAATATCTCAGGAACTAAGCAGGCTATCTTAATAATCGGTACATCAAACTTTCAAGAATTTATTTGTCTTTCATTTAAAAAAGGATTCATTCAAATCGGTTGAGATTTGCGGTTGCTACAGCAAAAATTCTGCTGGGTTGTTTTTTTTTGGCACACCCTGTACATTAGAAGTGCAGTTCTATCAATTTCTTGCCTATTCTAAGCATAAAAATCGGTTTTGAAGGGCAGCAGCCACTCTGTGAGCAATGCTGCATCAGGCTGTAACACTATGTTTGAACCAAAGTATCAGCTTTTGCATTTAAAGTTGCTTCTGATGCATCCTTGCACCTCCTGCAAGCTATATTTCATGCTGGGAAAAAATTTTGAAAAAAAAAATTTCGAAATGAAAAATTTTCATAAAAAAAGCTTTTTTTTGGCTTTCAAAAAAAATTTTTTTTACAACTCTAGCGAACTGGGAAACTTTGGTACCGTAGAATGTATCCAAACAGATGATCGGTTTTGGGCAGCACAAACAAAGATTTCGGTGACAAATCACAAGCCTGACACAGCTCGGTAGCTCTCTCAGCAGCCAGCATGTCTTCACCTGAAATCTCTACGCTTCAGCAAGTGCACGAACGAACAATGACAAGAGGACAAACCGGGAGGCAAGGGTGCCGAGCTCTGTATTAGAACAACAGCCAATCGCGTGTTTCGCCCTTCCAGACTGTGTCTAGAAATTACGTCACTCCATCACAGACCAAAGTTTCAGGTTCGGAGACGAACAGCAGACCTTAACGACTCCAACCTTAGACTGGCACTCAGTGTTCTTCTCCGGCCAGGACGCGTGATCCCAGTCCAGATCCATAAACAGAACAACCACTGCTGGCACTTCGTCCAAGTGTTTACGCATCCAGTTACATTTAAGAATACCTCGAGGTACGTAGGAATCGTAAGAACTCCGCTAAAACAGATTCACAATCTGATCAGAGTAAAGAGCCCATGATTCAAAGCCAACACTTCTTCTATCGAACGGAAATGGACTCCAAATCACAATTCACTATATCCTGTAGAGAATGCTGACTTAGAAAACAACACAATTACCTTTGGTTTGGCTTTTGGAAATTGACTGTCGGCAGCAACCATTTTGAAGTGCAGCGGAAGTCGATCGGATCTTCTGTTGCAGACAAACGCTTCCCAGACAGTTCTGTGCGTGGCATGATTGTTTATGTCCAGTCCTGATAAAGCCACCAGTTGAAGTGGCACACAAGTCAGCTCCGATGGTATTTCACAGGGTTCCATCACCAGCCGCCTACAAAAATTCGCTTTAAACAAAGCCGTCCAGAAGTCATATAAATCTTCTAAAAACAATAAAATTCTTGGCCTTCAAAGATCATTTGACAGCTGTGATGACAACGAGAACTACAGAACTACACATGAACCTTTCTAAACTGTTCTATTTAGCTATAGTCCGTTCAACAAATAAGCGACCTGGCGGTTTTTTGCGAATAACTTTTTTTGGGAGGCCTCGGAGCGACTTGAGCCTCATAACCAAGGTTGTAGACAAGGTCGAGCTCCGGTCTGCGATTGATGCGAATCTGCGCTACGTTTACTTTTAACACTAACTTGCACAACGTCAAAAAATGAGCATTTTTCCAAATTGCGATGAAAATGAGATGACTGCAGAATTCGATTCTAGAGTCGTTGGCGACTCCCATGATGCTTTCATGACGTCTCTAGGCCAAACCGATCCGGTGATATGGCCGGTCAAAGTTTGCAAAAATCGCGAAACATGGCGTTTTTTTTAATTTCACAAAATCGGGGCGGACACCCTGATACCGTAATTCGGCTTCGAATAAGGGGTGGTCCAGCTTCAAGAAAAACGGATTTGTACTGTAACACAAATTTTCCAAATTTGCATGTCAGAAATAGCAGTGTTGTAATAGTAGACGTTCGCAAACGCCTAAAAAGTGGTTGCGGATGCTTATAATGGTAATGGACAGCTCACTGAGAACCGAATTACGGTAGAAGGGTGAGGTTTTCAGGGTCGTGAAGTGTCAGAATCGATACCGGCGGTCAAGAATACCCCACTCAAGAAGTTTCGGCCAAATCCGTCCGGTCTGCCCATGTTTCCGCCACTGTTTTGTGAAATTTTCAAAAAAGAACCCCATTTTAGCGATTTTTGCAAACTTTGACCGGCCATATCACTGGATCGGTTTGGTCTATACACCATACATGGGCCGGGGGGTAAGGGCCCAAAAAAAACAACTACACACAATCATTGGGGGTATACCCCTCCCCCTCGGCCGGTCATACCCCCTCCCCCTCTTCCTCCCAACCCACCCCCTCCCGGAGGGGGTAAATTTTCGCTTATTTAAGGTAAAATAGGCGCTTTTTTGGCCTTTTTTCGGGGGGACCCCACCCCCAGATTTTTCCGGCCCATGTATGCTATACACGTCATGAAAGCATCTGTGGAGTCGCCAGGGACTCTAGAATCGAATTCTGCAGCATCTCATTTTCATCGCAATTAGTAAAATGCACATTTTTTGACGTTGCGCAAATTAGTGTTCAAAATAAACGTAGCGCAGATTAGCATTAATTGCAGACCAGAGCTCGACCTTGTCTACAACTTTGGCTCTGAGGCTCAAGTCGCTCCAGAGGCCTCCCAAAAAAGTTAGGTATTCGCAAAAAACCGCCAGGTCGCTTATTTTTTGAACAGAGTAGCTATAGTTAACCTCAGAACTTACTTGGACTTCATTAACCTGGCCGGTGTACCTTGTGCCAGCCCAACTCCTTAAGGCGCCGGCCAAAACAGGCAGTGGCTGTGTGCCGGCCAGTCGATCAATCGGGCAGTGACCAGCGCAACGGACCCACCCCTTTGGCCGCTGCATGGCCGCATTAGACTTTCGGGCCACCAAACTTACCTTTACGTTTAGTAGGCATTTGGTTCATAAAATACCATTCACTATTTGGTAGTTAGTATTTGGCATATTTTATATCTATGGCACAGGTAGGGTACCCAAAAATTCGAAAGGTTAACCCGAAGGGTGGATTTTTTACCTGTTTCTAAGGTTTTTCGACGAATGTGCAGAGACGGACCCAAATTAGGTCCTTTCGCCTACTGAAAAAATGGGAAAATATAGACTGTTAGCTAATCTGATGGGATAGCTTTTATCAGTTAAAATAAAATTAAAAATGTATTTTGGCAATTCGGTTTCTTCCAGCCGTTCGCAGTAGCGGCAGCGGGTAATGGGGCTGTGGGCGCTGAATTCTGTGAATTGACAGACAGAACTCTTTCAGCTGCCTTTTTACTTCTTCAATGTGCCCGGTCTTTCACTCACAATTCTTCTGACCAACTCCGATTCTTCATGCTGAAATACTATCCGAAGGATCGGCTTTTATAGCTGCGTACTTCTTTGGTACACGCTGAGTATCCACTCACGTATGTTCTGGCCAACTCCGATTAGCTAAGCCATAGTAGTACCATCCTGAGAATCGGCCGATTCGGTTGTGGAAATTAATAAAACTGACGAGTTTTCTTATGATTGCCCATTTTTCTCGATACACTCTGATCTATATTTTTCACGGTGCTTAATTTACCCACTAAAATAGTATACCCCCCTTAAAACTTGCCCCTCCTAAAATGGTTTCTGTCCCTGAGTTTTTTACTTGTGTACTGCATTGTTCAGGATGCCTTACTTGTATCATGTGAGTGAACATTTCTCTGACCTAAAAGTTGACTCTGCTACGATTTCCAACATTCGGACTGTAATTTCAAAGAATGGACAGAAGGTGGTTGTCGAGCTAAAGGACTTGGCTGCAAAGAAGACCATTCTCTCCAGAAAGCGTGCGGTTTTGATGGAGAAGCCGCAGTATTCGAGTGTGTTCATTGGCACAGACCTGACTCCATGGCAAGCGAAGAAAGCGTTTGACTTGCGAAATGAATTGCGCGAAATGCGAGACAATGATCGATCTGATTTGTTTATTGATTACAGCACACTCACTATTAGGAGAGCTAAGACAAAAGCCTCCGTGTAACTTGTTGTTGTTTTTTGTTTATTCTTTTTCTATCTTGGTAGTGATTTTCTAGTAGTTTTAATGCAGATTGGTAGGTAGGGGAGTATGTAGTCAGTCGATTGGCCCAGCCCCCTTTACACCAGTAAGTATTTTTATTTTATTTTAAGTGAAAGCACAAAGCGCAGTGAATAAGTATCACAGCTTGAAGAGCTGAAATCGTTGCAATCTGAAGGAAAATGGTCAGTTTCATTGATTTGATTTCCACAACTGAATCGGCCGATTCTTCGGATAGTATTTCGGCATGAGAAATCGGAGTTGGTCAGAAGAAATATGAGTGAAAGACCAGAGCACATTGAAGAAGTATAAAGCAGCTGAAAGAGTTCTGTCTGTCAACTGCACAGAATTCAGCGCCCACAGCCTTACCCGCTGCTGCGAACGGCTCGAGGAAACAGAATTGCCTATTTAATTTGGCAATTCGGTTTCTTCGAGCCGTCGAGCCGTTCGAGCCGTTCGCACCGGCAGGTAACGCTGTGGGCGCTGAATTTTGTGCAATTGGCAGAACGTTTTCAGGCTGTGATACTTCTTCAATATGCTTTCTACTTTCACTCACATCTCTCTTGGCCAACTCCGAATCGCCAAGCCGAAATATTATCCGGAGAATCGGCCGATTCAGTTGCGGAAATCAATTAAACTGTGGATTTTCCCTCATATTGCAACGATTTCAACTCTTCAAGCTGTGATACTTCTTCAATGTGAGTTGTGCTTTCACTCACATCTCTTCTGGCCAACTCCGAATCGCCATGCCGAAATATTATCCGGAGAATCGGCCGATTCAGTTGCGGAAATCAATTAAACTGTGGATTTTCCCTCAGATTGCAACGATTTCAACTCTTCAAGCTGTGATACTTCTTCAATGTGAGTTGTGCTTTCACTCACATCTCTTCTGGCCAACTCCGAATCGCCATGCCGAAATACAGTATAGATCAAAAAAAAATGTCCCATCGCTTTTTCGGCCTTCACTCAAACGTTTCGTTCTCAGTCACTTCTTTACCGATTTGGCTAAAATTTTCAGCAAAAATAAACAACACGGTTGGCTAAATATTCTGCAAGTTTAGTGCCAAAATTCCGACTCATACTGGTTTTATGACTCGAAAACTAGGAATGAGGGTGGTCCACGCAAATTTATTTTTTTTCGATAATACAAGGACTACAGTCCTGAAACTTGCAGGAATGATTGGTGTTGCTATTGGGCATGACATACTAAGCGGGCAGCCCTGTAGCTCAAAGGGCACTAAAATGGGGGGATTTCAAAAACATGAGTGAAAATCCCATAGTTAAGAAATCTGCATCTTCTAGAATCAAAGCACTGAATCTGTTGTTAATCAACATAGATTGTAGCAGGAAGTTCGATAAATAAATGAACCTGATATTTAAGCTCTGTTCCACACCATAGTAACCATCCCTGCAGCGTTTTTTGAAAATTGAAAATCTTTAGAATCGTCATTTTGCCGGTTTTACGAAGAAAAGTCATATTTCGTTATGTTTTTGAAATTCCCCCATTTTAGTGCCCTTTGAGCTACAGGGCTGCCCGCTTAATATGTTATGCCCAATAGCAACACCAATCACTCCTGCAAGTTTCAGGACTGTACTCCTTGTATTACCGAAAAAAATTAAATTTGCGTGGACCACCCTCATTCCTAGTTTTCGGGTCATAAAACCAGTATGAGTCGGAATTTTGGCACCACACTTGCAAAATATTTAGCCAACCATGTTGTTAATTTTTGCTGAAAATTTGAGCCAAATCGGTAAAGAAGTGACTGAGAACGAAACGTTTGAGTGAAGGCCGAAAAGGCGATGGGACATTTTTTTTTATCTATACTGTATTATCCGGAGAATCGGCCGATTCAGTTGCGGAAATCAATTAAACTGTGGATTTTCCCTCAGATTGCAACGATTTCAACTCTTCAAGCTGTGATACTTCTTCAATGTGAGTTGTGCTTTCACTCACATCTCTTCTGGCCAACTCCGAATCGCCATGCCGAAATATTATCCTGAGAATCGGCCGATTCACTTGTGGAAATCAATTAAATTAACGATTTCCCCTCAGATTGCAACGATTTCAACTCTTCAAGCTGTGATACTTCTCCAATGTGGTTTGTGCTTTCACTCACATCTCTCTTGGCCAACTCCGAATCGTCATGCCGAAATACTATCCCGAGAATCGGCCGATTCAGTTGTGGAAATCAATTAAACTGACGATTTCAACTCTTCAAGCTGTGATGCTTTTTCAATGTGCTGTGTGCTTTTACTCACATCTCTCTTGGCAACTCCGAATCGCCATGCCGAAATACTATCCGGAGAATCGGCCGATTCAGTTTGGAAATCAATTAAACTGTCGATTTTCCTTCAGATTGCAACGATTTCAGCTGTGGTGCTTCTTCGATACACCTGAGCATCCTGTCCAACCACATGTACCAGTCAGCTCCGATTCGCTAAACCGAGCACCATCTGGGAGAGAATCGGCGGATTCGGTTTTGTTTGTTTCGTTTTGGTTTTTAGTTCCACTGTCCTTTCGAACAGTTCTGGACAGCCCGCGCTCTTTTCAAAGCCTTTCAATTGGGTAACCCTGGCTACAAACAACCCTGCCTCTTCCTGATATTCGGTGCAACGGCAGCGCCGGTTCGGTTCCAATTTACTGTCACTGGCTTTCGGCGGCCTGGGTTGGGCTTTACGTTGGCTACTTCCAGTCGCTTTGACCGGTTTTGAACCCATAAACAACCTCTCTCACAGATGCCGGAGCCGCCGTGACACACGAGATAGCGTAAAGTACCCATGACCAAGACGTGACTCGGTTGTGGAAATCGCCGAAACTGACGTTTTTCCTTCAAATTGCCCATTTCTTCAATACTTCCGCCCTGCATTTTTCAGGATGCATTTTGCATCTGCCGAAGGGGGAGGGGGCTTGCGGGTATGGCGCCGGCCTGGGCGGTCTGGGCCCAAATTTTGGATGAGGATTGGGTAGTAGGAACGCTCGAGAAAATGGCAATTTTTCGGCTAAATATCGCCAAAAATTGCTAATTTAGGCTGAAATACCACAGATAAAAAGTGCTGTTTTGCGGTTGTTTTTTTTTGCAATTTTTGTGTCTGAAATTGCAAAATATTGCAAAAATTTGTTCAAAAAATTACTTGCCAGAAAATCGGAGTGACTTCTGAAAAATTGTCTGCTTTTAGAGCAGGCGGACGGACCTAATTTGGGTCTGTCTCTACAAATTCATCGAAAAACCTCAAAAACAGGTAAAAATCCAATAAGCCTGCAGCGATTTCAAGACTGGGTGGTGGTTGGTGGCTGGCTCAATTCAGGAATAGACTGAGTGCTTGATTTTCGTGCATGCTGTGAGTTGAGATCTTTGTCTACTAAGTTTAAGCCTGAGCCTAAGTCTAAGCTGAGCGTAGAATCCAGTGAAACAGCCTGATTTAAAAAACTGTAACCCGGGATGGGGGGATACGGTAGTTACAGTAAAGTAACCTGTACTTATCATTTTTGTAGTCCACTGCTGATGCTCAGGAAACGGTTCAACACCAAGAATACGGTGCTGGGCTCTGCACAATTTTAGCTAGGTAAACTAGAGGAATGCCGTTTTGGCATATAGACTTAACATAGAGTGGCCGCACTTGCAGAAAATAACAGAAGACATCCGACTCTATAGTCATGCAAAAATGCCATTCGAATTTTGTGTGCTTTTAAGGTTTTCGACGATTTCATAGAGACCGACCCAAATTAGGTCCACCAGATTTGTTTTGCGAAAAAGCTCGAGTCTACTAAAAATAGTTGCTGTAAAATCCTACTGTGCCGTATATTATCTGGTGTCTAGCTAGAACTTGCATCAATCAATTTGAATATGAGTTTATTACTCATTGCAGCTTATAACACACATACATGTAACAGCTCCGGGCCGACCTGGGGGAGGGGGTAGGGGATTTGCTCAGGTGGGGGGTCGAGGGGGGTTTCGCCCAGTCGTAAGGCTAATTTGTCTAAGGGGTGCTGGATCTGCTAAACTGCGCTACAGCATTGGCTGAGCGTCAAACCTGCGCGCCGTACAACGCCATTATTATTCGAACCTTTGGTTTTCGCATTTAGCAACTATTCTGATTATTGCGGCGCCAGTGAAATGCGTATAAAATCTTTGTGGACATTAGCAAAGCATAACGAATCGCTTAACACATTGTTTCTTCATTGACAAAAACCGGATCAGGTTTAGCTGGGGGGGAAGGGAATCAGGAACTGATACCAAACAGAAATTAATATTTTTAATGATCATAATTAATTATAAATTAACAAGTTTTATCGATATTATCGATTATTTTTTGTCAAAATTCGAAAATTTCAAAGTCGTCCAAAATGGTCGTATCATTTGAAAGCCCTTCGCCTGTCCAGTCTAATGATCACTACATCAGCATAGGGCACGCCACCAGGGGCCTGTTTTGCCAAATTTAAAAGTACCCCTAGAGACGCATCAGTATAGGCACGCTCCAGAGGGCCTGTTTTCCAAAGATAAAAATATGTCAATTTACTTTGTTCCTGCGGCAAAGAAATGCCCTATAGAGTAGGCACTAAGGGTTTTCATGGTCAGGGAATCCATTGATGACATAACTATAATCACTGGAATACTGTATTTTGTGGTCCCAACACGAAAATTGTTGTTTTGCGTCCATGCATGCCTGGTGCAAGGAAGCGCTCTATAGAGTAGGCAAAATAGGTTTTCAGGGGTGGGGAATCTATTTCTGACATAACCACCATCGCTCAGTTACTGTATTTTGAGATCTCGACAAGAAAATTGTTATTTTTTGCTATTTGGGTGTTCCTGTTGCAGCGGATAGCTGGATAAAGTAGGTAATCAAACTTATGAGTTTGTACATTCGTTCTAGGACCACAATATACAGTAATCCAGTAACATTCGCTATGCCTTGAGTGAATTCGCTGATGCCGAAAACCTTTCGTGCTTGTGACTTCATCGTTTTCTTGCGACAGGAACACCAAATAGCAAAAAAATAACAATTTTCTTGTCGGGATCTCAAAATACAGTAACCCAGTGATGATGGTTATGTCAGAAATAGATTCCCCACCCCTGAAAACCTTTATTGCCTACTCAATAGAGCGTCTCCTTGCACCAGGAATGCATAAACGCAAAATTCCTGTTGGGACCTAGTTTTCCTGTTGGGACCTCAAAATACAGTATCCCAGTGATTATAGTTATGTCAGCAATGGATTCCCTGACCATGAAACCCCTTCGTGCCTGAGGCACTACTCTATAGGGCATTTCTTTGCCGCAGCAACAATGTAAATTGACAAAAAGTTATTTTAGTCAGGACCGCACAATACAGTATCCGAATGGCTTCAGAATGGACTGAAATCGATTCAAAACACTGTAAAGTACATTTTTAACCACAGTGGAGGGGTTAAGCTTCTACATACCAGCAGAAAAAAATCAAATGACCTAAAGTTGAAAAAACCGGGATTACGGTATCAGGGTCAATTTTTCAGGGTTCTTATGTGTCTCAATCGACGTAAAACTAAATTTTACACCATCTATGTGAATTTCAGCTTGATCGGCTGAGTTGGTCCAGAGTTATTCCAATCCCCCCAGAAATCTGAAAATCGCCAAAAATGGCCATTTTTAGCATTTTGGGCCAAATTTGATGGGGTATAACTCTGGAACCGTTCCACCTAGAAGAAATATGAATACATTTTTGAAATCCCCGAGGTCTGTAGATTATAATTCACTGAGAAACTCGCGCTCAACCCAACTACAGGAAAAGCTGATTTTTTCCGTTGCGCAGATTAGCATTACCATGGCGCGTTGCGCAGATTAGGTTGCACCAGAGTACCGAGCTCAAGCTCGAGCCACTCTACAATTTTGGTTATGAGGCAAAAAGCGCTCCGATGCACCCATAAGGAGTTATTCGCAAAAAACCGCCAGTCCGCTCTTTTTTGGCAAGGACTTTAAACAAACCAAAAATTAATCGCGTCGCGCCTACCGTAGTTTTCACATTTGACGTTCACGAAAGGGATTTTACGGAGTAACTACGGTAAGCACCCCTTAGACAAATTAGCCTTACGTTTCGCCCAGAGGGGGGGTCCCAAATTTCAAAGAGCTCCAAAACGCCTGGAAATGCGTTTTTAGCACGTTTTTCCCTAAGGACGCTAAAAATCGCTATTTTAAGCTGCCAAATAGCGTTTTCGAGCTAAAAACAAGCAAAAATGACAATAAGTTCTTCCAAAAACATCGATTCCTCTTAAATATCAGCAGTGGAAGCGCCAAATTCGGTTTTCAAAGGCTCTTCAAGCGAATATTTTAGGCTAAAAATTAGTCATTTCTGAGCCAGTTTGTTAGTACTTTCCAGCAGGGGGTAACCCCCCTAGTACATGTATGATAATATAGTAATAGGGATAGATAGAATGGTTTTAAAGATGCTCTGCGTATTATTTTGCCGGTCCCACTTCTAAGATTGACCTCTATTAGGACAGAGAAGCGTTGTAGAGCCGAGCAGATGAATGTTGGTGGCGTTGGAGGATTTCCGATTCAGCCAGTGGCCATCGTTGTACCGAACCCTCAGTCGTCCGTAGCCACCATTGTGCGCGCCGTTCCCACAGCCAGTGTAGCTGCTGAGGACAGCGGATTTCGTTGGCAAGACTTATTGGGAGACATTTCGCTCAGCGAGTTCCCTGACCTGGCCAACCCTAATTACAAGTACATGTAGAACAAATAGAGGGTGGGCCATTACTATATCGTAGGTTTCTTCTTGCTATAACTTTTGTGTTCGTTAATCGATTGCGTTGAAATATTTTTTAACACAGCACGCACAAATCCTCAGAAATTCTACTCTCAAAAATTTAACCAAATCTGTCTCTTCAATCACTAGTTACGCCGTCAAAGTATGTAAACACATGGAAGTAGTGCATAACTGGTTATTGAAGTGATAGACATTGCTAAAATTTTGAGAGTTAAAATTCTGAGGATTTGTCCATGTTGTGTTATAATTTAAACGAAATTGATTGACTTACACAAAAGTTACAGCAATATGAAACCATACATGGGCCGGAAAAATGGGCTGGGGCTAGTCAAAACCCGAAAACTTGTAGGTGGGCCTGCCGGTTTGGGGGAGTCGCGGCGATTTTGGTGGGTGGGGTCAGGAACAAAAGTCGGCTTCAGGTGGGTGTGTGGGGTCGTTGGGGGGTCGACCCCAAGTTGGGGGTGGGCAAACCCCCGCGGCCCATGTATGGATGAAACCGATGATAGGTAAATGGTCCACCCTGTAATACAAATCCGTTCTGCACTGTACGTAGACCCAATTTTTGTAATATTAGAAGTTGATACTGTTTCAGTGATGTGATGAGTTTCGTGGAGCGACAGAGTAGTGTGACAGGCTCTCCGCCAAGAGCACCACAACAACAGGCTAATCGACAGCAGTCTGACAACAACCCACAACAAAAAAATTCCGATCGACCGGCTGGCGACCGGCAGCAGCACTTGTAAGTTATCTATGTTTTTATGCTATCTTCTCTTTTCAATCTCCCTGACGGTATGTCAGACTTTCTAAAACGTTAACTGGTGTGGATCTGCTTTGTTTGCAGTTTTGAATTCATTCTCATGGCACCCACTTCAGCAGCTGTTCCCATCAACCAGGAGTCGTTGACCTACTTAAATCAAGGTTCCTGCGGTTGAACTGGCCTTGAACCATACAACTGGTCTGTTTTAGGACACTCGTATGAAATCAAGTGTAAGAAACTGGGTAATCACAACGAGGAAATGAAAATGTTCAGGGTACTGTATTCTCTGATCTCAAACTATTCTATACACAGCCACTTGTATAGGTTGGGCTTTGTGACCAGTCAGATAAGCAACCCGGTTAAGATTTGTGTAAAGAAAGTGCCGCATGTTTTAGTCGGTTGTTTCGGTTTGCTTTCACAATCGTCGGCAGCTTTTTGAAGAGCAAAAGCTCATGGACGAATGGCGTGGGCTGCACCAAGGATTGAAGCCAATCGATGTTGGTTAGTTTAGCTTAAGACTCTTTCTAATTATTCTTGGCTCGCCTAAACGTTCGTCTCAATCGGACTCTGCAAATGAGTAAAATTTTTAGTGTAGCACTGCACTAAATTAATAACGAATGCATTCCACTCCGAATTTCAAGCAAATTAGTGCTGCTATTGATATGTTTAGATTTACCGTTATCTGTGAACGTGTTTCAAGTAAAGTGCAGCGGCAACGCGATCGAGTTCTGTTGGGATCCCAATAGAAACACGAGCATGTTTATTAAGGTACGTGCTGTGATTATTGTGACTGTTTGTCAAGAAACTAGAGAAGGACCATAATGGTCTATGGCTAGTAAGGAATAACCGTTTTGTAGGTGAATATTCTGAGCACAGACTTCACACCCAAAAAGCACGGTGGAGAAAAAGGAGTACCGTTTCGTCTGCTCATCAGTACGTTTAGTCACGGAATCGAGGAAGTCACTCAGATGCATGCCGCTTATGCTCAGATACGCGTTTTCAGGGTTAGATATTATTTACTGTTTTTGCATTTTTAAAGGTGGATTCATACTCGTGTAGAAAAAATCGCCAGTTTTCTGTAGAAAATCTGTCGCTCCGTGTAGATAAAAATTTTTTGTTCAACAGACATTTTTGCGAGTTTTTTCTAAATTTTTCGCCGGTTGAGCGCTCTCCTGCATTGTTATAGTCGTTTCGCACTAAAACAATATCATTTACACATTCCTACCGTTGAAAATTCAACATAAAAAAGACCGGCGACAAAAAATTAGTTCAATTTTTTAATTACATTTTTGTCGCCGGCGGAAAGATCTCGCGCGGCGTTTTTCCGTTATCTGTCTTTTTAACATGGTTAGTTGTGTTCGCGACGGCTGAAAGAAAATCAGTTGAGTTTAGTTGAAAGGAGCCGATCGAAAGAACAAGACAGACAGGGAAAAAGCAAGTCGACGTCTCGACAAGGTATCGGCTGTTGGCGTTCAGAACCGTCACCTTAATTTATTGGATTGTATTGTAGGAAAGATTTCAACCCGCCTATGACTACACAATCATGACTGAGGTACAAACTTGTCATTAGCAATATTTATATTCTTGTTTTAAGAATTGAACTGGTACTGAATTCGTCATGAGGAAAGAAAGTCTGAGAGAGATTATTTTGCTTTCCTAGCTGTGTTTGATCTGAACGTATTTTTTTGTCAACTGTGATACGTATAAGGTTTTTGTTTAGACGTTCCCTACTGATGTGAATGACTTGGACCAGGAGTTGGAACAGCCGAACAACGCTGATGTAAATGACACTCCTAAGTCAACTGACGCCGACTGCGATGCTAATAGGTTTGTTTGTGTGGCGCTTTCGTATTTGTAAGTACCTACATAGAGATATGGGCAAAGGAGGGGGGTTGGCCCCCTCAGGCTCTGACCTACCTCCCCCTCAACCGGCCGCTACCTCCTCAGGAATTTTTTGGAAGAATTTAGTATAGAAAATTATGATAAAAATATGCCTGGATTAGGTGTAAATGAGCTCAGAATAGCTTATTTTAACTTATTTTAATGAAAAATAAGCCAAAAACCTTGATTTTAGCCAAAAAATCGGACTTTTTGGCTTATCAACCCCTCAGCCCCCCCTCAGGAATTGAAAATTCTACCCCCCCTCAGCCGAAATGCTGGCCCATGTCTGCCTACATGTGCAGTGCATGGTGGGCGGCTAAGGGGGGTACGGCCAGGTCTCCATGCGTAGTTGCCTGTATATAGGTGCAAATTTTCGGTGCGAAATTTTTTGCGGGAAATTTAAGATGCATTTTGCGAGAAAGTCAGCTTTGAGGGGGCAAGCAGGGTCACCTCACCGATCCGGCTGATATTCATATCTCTTAAAATAGAGCACAGTCGAAGACCAACG
>JASANB010002966.1:0-10648 GCA_030248155.1 Sabatieria punctata | reverse complement strand
GGACAATTTCAAGAGAAGTTCAGCAAAACAAACCGCTCTCAAAAATGTTCGGTAGCTCTGGAGTTATGACCTTCTAAACTGTGATCCACAAAACCCCGGTTTTATTAGAGGAGCGATGTTCGGATCGGCTCGTCAGCTTTGTCGGCTTCGTTGGCTGGCACTGGCTGCAAGCTGGACATAGCGTTTTCGATTCCGCACGGGTCTTTTTTGCCCATACCCATATTTTGTTTCCTTAAAATTTACTCGTCAAACTAAGCCACAAATCTATTCATTCACTTTCCCCTTCACATTTTTATGCTGGCATAATTTGCTGACCCTTGTTTTATTGCATCCACGTACACAACCCCATGTGATAGCATATTATATTGTATACATAGCAGCATGCCTTTTAGGTTTCTCTGCGGTACCACTATAAAGTTTTGACTGAATGGCTTAAACGGAATCAGACGATCAAAGTTTTGGACATAAGCGAAGTCATTAGCCGGTCTAAGCAATTCTCGCAGTGCAGTGACGCTAACAACAATCTTTCGGACTTGTTTGCCTATTCGTCAAACACCACTTATTCACATGTACAAGTAAGTACAGTACCCAGGCGGTACAAGGTGAGTACACCACTCTTTACTGTGGAGATACTGTGGGAAGAAAAAACCGGTTAGAAATGAAGAGAAACCAATAAATAGATGATGTGCCAAAAACTGTTTAATTTCAAATTGTTTACTTTGAAATATTAGCCTTCGAATTTAAAAGTTTTCTGTCCCTAGCTTTGTTGGGCTGTGGCGCAATCAGACTCAAAAGTTACACCCCATTGCAAAATCCTGGGCGCGCCACTGCACTGTACGCATAGTACTGTCTGCAGGCAGCCGCTGCATTTTTTCGAAAAGAAAATACTTCGAAATTTAGACTTATTTCAGGCGTCAATGCTCTCAGGCGATACGGTGCAGTACCACACAGCCCCAATGCAAGCCTCCACGCCGTCTGACAAACAAAACTCTACCGCACGTCGTGGTCATTTCAATTTCACACGCAACGTGATCGTAGTTTGAATTACTGAGTTCTCTGTTTGTTCGTTTGTTTGTTTGTTCTTCTGTCATTGCTTGATTCTACATACCGGTTCTATCTGCGTGTATGCTGTAGTACGTAACGTACGTATGTACGTTGTCGCCTGTCTTTTATGTACAAGTATTTGTTGTATTTTTACACAAGAAAATCTAAATAGACAATGATCAAAGTATACGTGCAGTATGTAGTTGCGTTATTTTTAGCTCGCGTTCATTTATTTCGATTGAGTTTCGTTTACAGTCGTAAACTCTAACAGATGTTTACTTTTGTTTGATCTTGAATCGTTTCGGTTTTGCCTTTATGTCGCTTTCGGTGTGCAAATGTAGCACATGCATGCAGTAAGTACGCAGGTGTTTATGGCTAGTAAACGCAAATACAACACAAACAAACCACCGCACAGTAGCTGGATATGCAAAACACTCACACTAAACAATCGCAATTTTTCAGTATGCAGCTACGTATGTACGTACATACCTGTAAGCCAGAGTAAGAAAGAAGTGAAGGTTTTCGTAAAACAATTTAAGAAAGGGTGTTCCTAGTTCACCGCCGTAACCAGGATTGGGAAAGGAAAAGAGGGTAGTTTAGGTGACCGGGTTTGTCCCGACCAGGGCGAGAAAATTTTTTGAAAATTTAGCCTTCAAAAAAGCATTTAAAAGCAATTGTGATTTGTGAGCATAAAATAGACAGTTATGGTAATGAATTCATTAGTTTCTCTTATTTTTGACAGACGTTCTCTTCCTACCTCCACCGCAAAGGGGGTGTACCCACACCTACAGTACACCCGCTGGATACGCCACTAGGCCGTGCCAACATTATGTCTGGGTTCAGACCACCTGCCAGCATACATGTAACAGATTTTTCGCTGTAGCAACCGCAAATCAAATCTCAACCGAATTGAATTAATCCTTTTTTAAATCTGTTTAATTGTGAAGTGCAATGGAATCGCTCTTGTTCACTCACTGCAAAAATCTGTTTTAGGGCTAGTATCTCAAGAACTAGGCAGAGTATCTTAATAAAAATTTCATTAATATTTTCAAGAATTTCTCAATCATTCAAAAAAGGATTCGTTCAAATGGGTTGAGATTCATGGTTGCAATCACGCTTGTTCATTGCCAAAATCTCTGTTTTGAGTTTGAAGGCAAATATCTCAGGAGCTAGGCAGAGTACCTTAATAATAATTTCATCAATCTTTTAAGAATTTATTTATCTTTCATTTAAAACGGATTCATTCAAATCGGTTGAGATTTGCGGTTGCAACAGTAAAATATTTGAGGGTTGGTTTTTTGACGGCCTATAAAAATCGTAAGGTTCAAAGACAATTAGCATACTGACAAACGTAGCCTAGTCTACTTATTTCAATTTGACTACTGTACCATCATGCCACGGAATGAGTCCGCTGTAACCAAATTATTTTGCCAGTTTGCAAGAGAACGTGTTTTCCCAATCTCTATTGTCATTCGTTTCGGCGTAGTCAAGCGTTTGGCTGTGTGGCCGTTTGAAATTTAGCTGTCTGTACCAATGGATTCTCCAAATACTTGGGTAGTCTAAATAATTTGTGAAAAGTACATAGTTGGGTAAATGTATAGTTTCCGGGCGTAAAATCAGGAACCGACCCCAGATTGAAATAAATACTTTTAATAGTCATAACTAATTATAAATTAACAAGTTTCATCGATAAATATCATTATCGATTATTTTTTTGGCAAAATTCAAAAATTTCAAAATCGTCTAAAATGGTCATGTTATATATCATTTGAAAGCCCTTCATCTGACGAGTCTAATGGTCACTACATCAGCATAGGGCACGCCCCCGGGAGCCTGTTTTGCCAAATATAAAAGTACCCCTAGGGGACGCATCAGTATAGGCACGCTCTAGAGGGCCTATTTTCCAAATATAAAAATACCCCTAGGGGTATGCATCACTAAACTGATGCGTCCCCTAGGGGTACTTATCACTATACTGATGCGTCCCCTAGGGGTACTTTTATGTTTTTAAAACAGGTCCTCCGGAGCGTGCCTTATACTGATGCGTCCCCTAGGGGTACTTTTATGTTTTTAAAACAGGGTCTCTGGAGCGTGCCCTATACCGATGCGTCCCCTAGGGGTACTTTTATGTTTTTAAACCAGGCCCTCCGGAGCGTGCCTATACTGATGCGTCTCTAGGGGTACTTTTATATTTGGCAAAACAGGCCTCCCGGTGCGTGCCCTATACTGATTTAGTGATCATTAGACTCGTCAGGCTAAGGGCTTTCAAATGATATGTAACATAACCATTTTGGACGATTTTGGAATTTTGCCAAAAAATAATCGATAATCGATATTTATCGATAAAACTTGTTAATTTATAATAAGTTATGATCATTAAAAGTATTAATTTTAATCTGGGGCCGGTTCCTGATTTTACGCCCGGAAACTATACATTTACCCATAGTTGAATTGTAACAGATTAGTGTCTGCAGGACGATTCTGTTTTCGAAGATCCTCTGCCAACGAATAACCCAACATCTTGGTCGAAAAGCCCAGCTCGTATTGCGGTGTCGCACCAGCCTTCGAAACCGTCGGACCGCGCTCGTGAGTTTAGGTACGTTTGATCTTCGCAAACCGAACTTTAAACCAAAAATAGTCAGTTAAGCAGCGACGGCGTGGCAGTGTGTCGCATTTGTCACGGAGGGGAGAATTCGTTGCCGATCGGCGCCAATTCGAAGCAGCCGGAGCCGTTGATTTCGCCGTGCTACTGCTCGGGCACCATGGGCCTCTACCACCGCTCCTGTCTCGAACACTGGTTGTCGGCCTCTAACACGGAAATCTGCGAAATCTGCCAGTTTCCCTACTCAATCCACCGGCAGCCCAAGCCTTTTCTCGAAGTATTTGTTACATTCTTATTATTACGTGTTTCAAAATTGCTGGCAAAATCGATGTTTCCACTGAACAAAACTAGCTGAACTATCTAGCATGCATTCCTTCCTATTTTAGCTCAATCGGTTAGGAAATTCGGATTTGCTAGCTATTTGAAAAGTGTTCTAACCATAATTCATTTTGAAAGACCCTGTGTGATTTGTAAACGTTACTTCCAGTTCTTCAAACACCCAGAAGCCCGCTCGGAACGTCGCAATTTCCTTGGTGATCTGGTGTGCTGGATTATTCTGACTCCTTTGGCCGCGTCCAGCGCTGCGCTCTGCATAAAAGGGGCCGTAGATTACTCGCACATAAAGGAGAAGAGCGTGGAAGTGCCTGGTCTCGCCTGTCTCGCTGTCTTCCTCATTGTCACGTACATTGTATGGCTGGCTGTAAGTCAAAATCTGTTTGTACTTCTGCTTCTTGGTCTAAAACCACAAATAATCTGCCAAAACACATCGAAAGTTGCTCGGTGTTCTGGGTACATAAACTAAGTTTAAGCCAAAATCCAAGCAATTACTATGTACATGGTGCTTTGAAAACGTCAATATGTTTATTTACGCAGTGGGGGAAGGTCTTAATAAAAAATAAGCAAAAACAAAGAAAAGAGCTCGCATCGATAAAGGTGGTATCAGTTCTATAACTTCAGGGCGGCTTTTAGACGAATCTGGCAAATTATATGTACACTGTGCTGAACTAAAATTTCCGTTTTATTTTCGCTAATTTTTGGACCGTATTGTAAAATAAAATAAAGCAACCGCATTTTTTGCTTCGCTGGAACTATTCCAAGTGTGTAATGAACGCTTGCCGTCACCTGCTATCTGCTAAAAATTCTCAGAATAGGACGCAGTCTGTTTGCAGGTCTCTGTCCGCTACCACTACAAAGTCTGGTCTGACTGGCGAAAGCAGAATCAAACGATCAAAGTGTTGGACATAAGCGAGGTGGTTGGCCGGTTGGTGTCTCACTCTAAGCAGGACTCATCACGCAGCGACGACAATAACAATCTTACACCCGTGCTTCGAAATGATTCTGCCAGCCCAGCTTCTTCTCAGGTATGCATGCAAGCAAGTGTACAACAGTCAGACACTTAACATGCATTTTGCGAGAAAGTCAACTTAGCTATGAGGGAAGATGTTCAAGCAACTCTTTTCGCGGAACCGGCTGGTATCCAAAATGTTAAAATAGATGTCAGTCACGAACACCAACGGTGCATGTTCGAACATCAGTGAACCCCTAGAACCGGAGCTACACCCCCTCAAAGTTGGGTCACCAGCCACTTTTTGGCCAATTTATTTATCTCTGACAGTCTCCGCTGAATGAAACGATCACCATTCACTCATTTCTCTAGATACAGAATTCTCTAGAACTAGGCAAAGTTCAGCCATTTTCCTCGCAAATCCTTAAAACGGCCATATCTTCCAAAATCGGCATCGCAGAGAGAAAAGAGAAAACGTAGTTATTTCGGAATCAGCAGCAAAAGCTGCATAAGAAAAACAGCTTTTCAGCACGCTTTTTGCTCAACCTAATGAGTCGTGCCACTTGAGAAATACTGCCTGTCAAGAATTTGGAAGTCAATAACTCCCGAACCAGAAGGAATCCAGCCAATTCGAGTGCATATTCGGAATCAGCGGGTCAACCTGCAATCAAAATGACTGGTTTGTTTTTATTCTGATCAAAAAAATTTTTTTCGATGCTCTTAAAATCGCAAAACACCCCGGTACCCACAACTTGGATCCGAAACATGTTAATTTTGTTTGATCTTTAGAGTTGCATCTTTGTTTAAAGTATCGGGCGGACGACGCATATTTGGCAGAAGTTATAACGATTTTTCGGAAAAAATATGAGGCGGTATTTTTCGGAAATTTTTCAGTTTCTGTTCAATATCTCGCTAACCGTTCTGGAAGCATGGAGTACAACGCCAGAAAGGCCACCCTTAGAGCTATCGAACCATGTGTAGACCAATTCTGTATCTAGGGAAACAAGTGAATGGTGATCGGTTCAGCGGAGACTGGAGATAAAAAAATTGGCCAAAAAAGTGGCTAGTAACTCAACTTTGAGGGGTTGTAGCTCCGGTTCTTGGTGGTCACTGATGTTCGAACCATACATCTAACAGGGGGGTCTGCCCCCACCCGACTTAGGCCAGACCCCCGGATGGGGACCCCCCTCCGATTTTTCAGGCAAGTAATTTTTTGAGCAAATTTTTGCGATTTTTTTACAATTTCAGACACAAAAATTGCTTAGCCAAAAAATTGCGATTTTTTAAAGCCCAACCCCCCTCCCAAAATTTTTGCTCAGACCCCCACGGCCGGCGCCAGAGCCCCCAACCCCCCTCCCCTTCGGCGGATGACCTGTTACATGTATGGTTCGAACATGTAACAGGTGTTCCCCAAATGCACCGTTGGTGTTCGTTTGACATCTATTTTAACATATTTGGATACCAGCCGGATCCGTGAAAAAGGTTGCTTGAAGATCCTAAGCTGACTTTCTCGCAAAATGCATGTTAACGCTGATTATGGTACCGGTACCTAGTCTAGTGGCACCATATGGTACTCCCACGTTCGGCTACTGTTGTGGTACCAATGGTACCCATACCTTCGCATTGGTACTTGTACCGATACCATTATGGTACCACTCCGCTCAGATTTCGTGCCATATATGGTACCGGCACCCATGGCCATACATGTAACAGGTCTCAGCCGACCCGGGGGAGGGGGTTTTCCGTCAGGTTGGGGGGGTCGAGGTGGAGGTTTCGCCCAGAGGTGGGTCCAAAATTTCAAAAAGCTCCAAAACGCCTGGAAATAAAAATCACTATTTTAAGCTGCCAAATAGCGTTTTAGAGCTAAAAACAAGCAAAAAACGATAAAAATGGCTTACAAAAACACCGATTTCTCTTAAACACAGCAGTGGAAACGGCAAATTCGGTTTCCAAAAGGCTTTTGAAGCGAATTTTAAGCTAAAAATTAGTTATTTCTGAGCCCCAGTTTCTTAACTGGAGCTGCTACTAGTACCTGCATTTCTAGGTCGGAGGAGGGGTCTCTAAACTTTTCTCGGGTGGGGTGAGGGCGGTTGGCCTTTCTAGCTAGGGGAAACCACCCAACCCTCCCTAGTACATGTATGCCCATGGACATGGGAGTACAATATATAGTGAAACTAGCCTACGTACTGTAGGTACCGGTACCATACAGTATATTGGTGAACCATGATAACGGAGCAGTTTCAGGCGTCTGTATTTTCTTCCGGTACCATACACTTTAACAGACAACCAATGCAAGTTTCTACGCCTTCAGACGAACAAGTTCTTACCGTAGTTCCTAGTCGCTTCGATTTCCCAAGTACTGTCATCCACACAGTTTGAATGATTCGGTTTCCGTACAATATTTTACTGTACATATTTGTCCTAAAAGTGTGCTGCTTCTACGTATCTTGTATGTATGGATAGGTGGCTGAATTGTATTTTACCCTAATTGTAATGTACTTGTAATTTATGCGTATAAATTCTAGTACTATGCATTTTATTTTGATAGATATTGTACAAGTACATCGGTAGCGCATCCAGGTATCATTATTTTTTCACCAGGGGACCAACTGTTTGACTAAAAACTTCAAAATTCTGTTAGTGTACGTAACTACGTAACTAGAACTTTCGTTGATTGAACCAGAAAAAGTTTAATACTGGACTGTAACATAGCTAGAATCTGCCAAACAAATGTCTGCACGTCAACTAGGTATCAACGAAATTCTGATGAGGCAGTTTCAAATCTGTTGTAACTTCAATTGCATTGCATACAGTACGTACGTACACTAGGATGCTGCCGGAGGTTTCCACTTAATATCCCACTGATTTCCTGGGATATTAAACGGGACCATTGTTCCATGGGATATTATTTGGCGGAAATCCTTGTCAAAAAATTGAACTGATTTTTCTTAAAAATAAATATATTTTCACACAAATTAGGCTAAATTCAAGCTAATTATATCGAATATCTATAATTAACTAGCTTTTACAGTTTATAGTGCTATCATGACTATACTGAGATCGTCAGAGCTATACAGATTACAGAACTCAGATTGTATCTTATGTGAGATAAAAACAGGTAAAAAAGTTTATTCCATTTAATATCCCTGGGATATTATTCGGCGCAACGTTGTTGATGGAAAAGTAGTTTAACATCCCATGGGACTTTAAGTGGAAAACTCCGGTAGTTAGCACTACAGATGTGACAGTTAAATGCGCCACCATAAACCTAAGAATCATGTTTTATTGCAGTATCGTTGCTTGGCGCACTTTCTTTGCTGGATTGGGTTTTTTTAGGATAAAAGCACACATAGCCTTTCAGGCGAGCGGTCACTTGGCGGGATAGGCAGTCAACGCGTATAAGGAACGGTTGTTTTCCTATTCGGTCAAATAGTGCCAATCGTCGACCAGGTCTTTCTCTTTGGCCAACATATCTTGCCAATGTTCCAGCGCCTTGCCTTTGGCAAATAGAGGACCGGCTAAAGTCAGTCTACCGATCGGACGGTCGGCTGAAACCAGCGGCATGCTGCTTGCTTTTCAGCTGCTTACAACCTATATACGTTTAATTTGCATAATTTGCACCGTTAAGCAGGCACTCTCCAGTTTGGCGGGCGTCAATTTGAAGTCGAAAGATTCGTTGAAGACCGGAGAATTTGTCTTTTTTAAAGCTCGACTTTTCTTCGATTTCACCTGCTTTGGACCGATGCTGAATATTACTTTACCGTATGTGTCTGAAAGATATATTACAGTCAGGCACTTAACGCCGTTTATGGTACTGGCACCAAATAAGGTGCCGGTACCATATATGGTAACGGTACTTAGGGTAGTGGCACTATATATGGTACACCCACGTTTGGGGACTGTAACGGTACCATATATGGTACCGCTACCTTCGAATTGGTAACTGTACCGGTACCATATATGGTAATACTTCATTCAAATTTCGTACCATATATGGTAGTGGTACTGTACCACCACAGGCCCCGAACGTGGGGGTACCATAAATGGTGCCATTACCCTAAGTACCGGTACCATACATAGTACCGGCACCTTATATGGTGTCGGTACCATAAACGGCGTTAAGTGCCTGACTGTATTAGAAAGTAAAATTAATGAGAATAAATTAAACAATCAAACCGATTTCAGTAGCATCGTCTGGTGTTCTGAGATCCTTAGCTTCTATTAGAACCAGAGTGAGCCGTTCTAGTGTAGGATTATACCTTAATGAGCAATGCAACTCTCCAACTTGACAAGCAATCTGAAATCAGACACAGTGCATGATAGATATAGTGAGATGGACACGTTGTTTGGTTTTTAGCAGAACGAAAAAGGTGCTGCAATCTAGTCTAAGCGCAGCAAAGCGTGTAATGTGCGCAGTCGGCTCAGCGTTTAGCTACCAACACAACTCGAGTTGGACTAGCAACAATCTAGGTACTACCAAACACTCACCACATACCAGGGCTTCACGCTTAAAGCACGCAAAGTCAGTACGTACGTACAGTATATATATGTAAAGGACATGACCAACTACTACCACTATTGCTGCTGACAGTCAAAAACAAAGAACAATCTAAAAAGATAATAATTTATCTTGTCAAAAAAGGTTTCTATTTTGTTCTTTGTCGTTGTCTGTCCGCATCTGAGGAGACATTCAAAACTGACGGTGTGAATAAAATAAAATGCAGTGATAATTGATAGAGAAGTCTACAAATAACTCATTCTGACAGACTAGACTGCACAGATTTAAAGAGATCTAATGAATGCAGCAATACCTCTGCGCTATCCATCTTGAGGTCTCTCCACAAAGTTAATTTCTGTTGTTTGCATCGAACGTAGTCTTTGAGCGGGTATTGCAGAGATCCCAAGGGAATATATCGTTTCAACGTGTCTATATCAAACACCACCATTTTCACAAATCTATCTGGCAGCGACTCTTTCGATATCTAAAAGTGCTCTTCCGGTCACAAGTTTTTCTATTGTTGGTGTGTCTAAAGAGATTTAACCTCAAAGCTAAAACTTTCGCCAAAGTTTGGATTGCATGTTTTTCGGCGCAATTTAGATTCCATGTACCTTCTTTCGTCGGGTAAAACAAATAATCTGAAACACGAACATACAGTATTTTTCATCGGTTGCGTTGGTGTTGTTTACTTCATACTATATCAATGAGTACTACCTACACGGCGTTTATACACGTGAATCGTCATGGGTTTCGATTCGACTGAATTTATGCGAAAACGATGTATGTACTTTGGTTATTAGACGTTCTTGTTAAATGTGAACGTTTCGGCGCAAAGTGCAGCACATGCACAAATATGTGCATACGTTTGTTACGTACACTAGGGCACTGTGTGTTCTTAACCACACTTACAAAATGATCAAATTATTTTTGTTTGTGTTTTGCAATCAAATTAACTGCTCTAAAATATGCATTTAGTTTATCTTGAGATTTTAACCCTAACCTCTTAAATATTTCAATGAAAAGTGATCTTACATTTTTTGTGTCACCTCGATGACTTTTAAAAAAGCCAAAAAAATCAGGAAAAAACCCGGCTTGAGATTTTTTGCTGAAAACAAGCAAAACAGTTCTAGCAAACTAATCGCTGTGGTGTAAAATTTTGAAAATGCCTAGTTGGGCCAGGGTAAGAAAATTCAGCAAAATTAGCCTTTAAAACGCGTTT
>JASANB010002964.1:0-29956 GCA_030248155.1 Sabatieria punctata | reverse complement strand
TTGTACTTCGTTCAGTTACGTATTCATAAAATTTTTTTCTGCGGACCATAGTTGTTAGCATACTGTTATATGCAGTTTTTGTGTGCATGAGTTCGAAAAATGCATTTCAGTTTAGCTAGATTTGCTTCTGGATCGGACAGAAATTAGCGTCGAAAGTTGAGATAAACCCCTTTTTTCTGACGGAGCACTACTCGCTAGTATGACCATTAACCACGATAAAATGCAGTTTTTCTTTTATATAGTTTTTGCAAATGCTGATTCCGAAAATAACTTGATTTTTGCTCTATGTTGCCTACTTTTGAAGATATCGGCATTTTTAAGGTTTGGAAAAAACGGCTGGCACTTGCTATAACATGCTCGTTTGAAAGGTGACTCAATTCAGTCGCATTTAGGGTACAGAGCCATAAAAATTTATATTTCCTAATGCAGTTTTAGCAGCTGATTACGAAAATGACATCTGTTTTTCAATCTGACTGCTCCTGAGCGTACTTATGTAACTTTTATGCCCCTGGTACTCGGAACAATAAGTTATCTGTCAAATCTGGACATGGCTGCAACAAGGTATCTATCTGGTGCAGTTTTCTCCGCTGATTCAGAATATCATCATATTTTTTTTTTGTACTCTGTCATATGATATGGACTTCAAAAATTTCATTAAGAAACATGCCATAATGAAGCAAAAATCCTAAAATATAAATGTTCAGCATTCATGCATTTCTGAAAGGAACCGTTTGTCAGTCAAAAGTGTACCCGACCTATTTTTACGACCCGCTGAGTTAAAAAATGGCCTTTATTTTAATCTATAGTTACTCGTTTAGGAGATATATGAATATTAAACACAAATTTTGTTTGATCAATAATATCTCAAAATTGAACAGCAGTACAGAAAAGAAAGGTCATTTTTTGAATAAGACGAAAAGGGTCGGGGTACTCTCCAGTATTGACCCAAAAAGGCTCATTTCAGAAATGCTCACAACATTTATTTTAGAATTACGACTTCTTCCTCATGGTGTGTTTCTTCGTGAAGCAGGAGGTCCGCCGGCAAGTATGCCGCCCAGCACCGCCATATCAGCGAGCTTGAAATATAGATATCCAACATATACGACCAGATTTGACAGAAGTGGAACTGATAATTTTCAGAATAAGGATTACATAAGTAGCCAGAACATTTGAATCTCAGGCAACGGCCACGTTGAATATACCTTTTGTGGCTCTAGCCCTAGATGCGACATTCGCTACCTTCAAGAGAGCAGTGATTATCTGTTTCACCAAATCGCCAAAATTCTCATATCCTTCAAAGCTGAGGAACGGAGGTAAATGGGTTCCGGAATCGACAAGACTTACAGGATGTCTCAAAAAAATATGATCACATTTCTTTTTTATGCCTGTTCCACCAAATTTGCGGCCAAATAGGCTGAAATTTGGACCATAGATACCAAAATTCGGGAATTTTATACTGTGTTAAAGTTTGGTGCACTGGGCTTGACTCATTCCCGAAAATTTAAAAAAAAATTGAAATTTGGTAATTTCAATAGTGAAAGCGGTCACCGAAAAAATGATCACATTTCTTTTTACTGCCATTTCCGCAAATTTTGGCAAATAGGCTGAAATCTGGACGCCAGGTGGCACAATTCGGGAATTTTATGTGTGTTAAAGTTTGGTGCACTGGGCTTGACTCATTCCCGAAGGTTTAAAAAAGTGAAATTTGGTAAATTCAATCGTGACACCCGGTCACGAAAAATGGAAACATTTCCTTTTCCTGTACTCTTTTCTAATTTTTGTCGGAATTGGATGAAATTTGGAGTGTAAACGCAGAAGTTCAGGTTAAATTCGTGTCGGCAAGGAATTAACGCTTGAACTCCAACGCTATCGTTAGAGTTTAGGCGATAATGTAATGTAACGTTTTTTCGGTGACCGGCTTTCACTATTGATTTAACAAATTTCACTTTTGCCAAATTTCTCGAGAATGAAGTCAAACTAACTAACTTTAACACATAAAATTCCCGAATTTTTGGCACCTACAGTCAAATTTCAACCTATTTGGCTAACATTTGCGGAAATGTATTAAAAAGAAATGTGATCATTTTTTTGAGACACCCTGTACACTTAAAAACTGTTGCATGGCGGTTAATTGGTCATACTAACGAGTAGTGCCAAGTCAAGAAAAAGGGTTGGTCTCAACTTTGGACGCCAATTTCTCCCGATCCAGAGCGGATCAAGCTAAACTGGCTGCATTTTCGAACTCAGCACAAAACTGCACTCTAACAGTGTGCTAACAACTAAGCTTTGCAGAAAAAAATTTTTTTCGAACACCTTTGAGAGGCGAAAGCACCCCCCTCCCCTCCCTAACCGCACACTTTGGGGCGCTCTATTTTTGTTTGGCCAACTCATGCCTAACTTTTTTTAAAACGAATTAGCTTGGCTAGAGACGCTGCACAAAAGTTATAAAGATTTTTTCGAAAAAACGGAGTGGCATTTTGTGGAAATTTCGCAGTTTTCGGCGAATATTTCGGTAACCAGCTACGATCTGGAAACGGGACTACCAGAATCTGAAAGGCCATCGGACCAGCTACAAAACCATATGCGAGTCGGGATCCTAGCTTAAGAAACGAATGAAGGGTGATCGTTTGAATGGAGGGTGTCAGAGCTATTAAAATGAGCCCGAAAATTGCTGCCGACCCAGCTTTGAGGGGGTGTAGCTCCGGTTCCAGGGGGTTGCTGGTGGCCGGGCATGCACCGTTGGTCTTCAACTGTGCTCTACTTTGACAGATATAAATATCAGCCAGATCCGTGAGATGGCCCTGCTTGCCCCCTCAAAGCTGACTTTCTCGCAAAATGCATCTTAAGAGCCAGTCTCTGAACCGATCGAGTTTCAGTATTCAGACCCAAAAATGAAACTTTGGCATGGAGGGCTCAAAGTTGAAGGACTAATACGTCTTGATAGGTTATGTAACCACCGCAAAGAATTTCCAGATTCGACGCTCCACGCTCGAGATATGGCCTTCTAAAAATCGGCCCGCTTAACTATGGGACCAAAATTTCGAAATCGAATTTCTGACTTGCTGATCGGAATTCAGACCTAACAAACGGGATTTTTCCATAACTTTTTGAGTAGTTTAAGAATCTTTTACTAAATTTCATTTTTGGAAAAAACTTTTTTTTTCGCTCCCATATTGGGGGGCATAACTCGTCTGGAACCCCCCCTAGACCGTTCTTTTTATTTCAGATTATTGTAGCGCTATATCTTACCTACACGCCGGTGTAAAACATTACCGGCTACCGGACGGCAAACACTGAAATATTTGCGTTCAAAAATTAAAAATGCCACACATGAAAATTTTTGGGCACAGTGAAACATGTCAAAATGTGGCATTTTTAATTTTAGAACGTAAATATTTTCAGTGTTTACCGTCAGCAGCCCGTAATATTTTGCACAGGCGTGTAGCTAAGATATAGCGCTACAATAATCTGAAATAAAAAGAACTAGGGGGTTCTAGACGAGTTATGCCCCCCATTAGGGGGCGAAAAATATTTTTAAAAATGAAATAAGAGATTCTTAAACTACTCAAAAAGTTACGCAAAAACCCGTTTATTAGGTGTGAATTCCGATCAGCAAGTCAGAAATTTGATATCTGAAATTTTGGTCCCAATTTCAAGCGGCCGGTTTTTGAAGGCCATATCTCGAGCGTGGAGCGTCGAATCTGGAAATTCTTTGCAGGTCATTGATAACTTGTCAATATGTTTTAGTGTTCCAACTTTCAGCCCTCTACGCCCAACTTTCAATTTTGGGTCTGAATAGGGCAAAGGGCCAAGACTCGATCGGTTCAGAGACTCACTCTTAAACAATGGTAAGATGAAGGAAAATCGGCAGCTTCACCTTCTTCCACTCCGAATCGGCCGATTCTCGGGATAGTAGTTTGGCGAAGATGGATGAGATGCGAATCGTGAGTGGCAGGCTGGATGATCGAAGTGGTTCTGGTACGATCTGGAAGGGAGCAAATGGCAGAGGTGGCCTGGAGGCTGAAGACGATTTAGGTTCAGTAGAAGGTGCCAGTACTTGAGTGATTTGAATTTGGCGCACTTCTTACCAATAACAAGTCTTCCCGGTTAGTTCAGCAAAGCAAAAATGCCAACTGTTCAGCATCGGAAGTCCGTTAAACATTGAATTCCGTCTGTTTGTTTTCAGAAATATCTGTTAGAAAAGGCGATTTTTTCACAGAATGAATCAATTAACAGGTTTCCGGTTATTATTTTTGCAAATCATTTCTATGACTGATTGTTCAATTGGTAAAAAATTGCAGTAATATCGAATTTCTGACGTTTGGTACCTGACTACAAGTTGACTACAAACTAAGACTACATATTTCTTGAACCTGAATTTGACAACTACAAACTAAGACTACAAATTATTTTCGTGAAAATTTTTAACTACAAACTAAGACTACAAATTGAAATTCTCTGAGGAAATAGGTCTAGTTGTGTACACAAGATTTTTGGCACTGCAATTAAAATTTTTAAGAGACCGGTTGGGCCCAAGCACGGCAAGAAAATTTTGAAAAATTAGCCTTTCAGAAAGCATTTAGAAGCCGTTTTAGGCGTAAAATTAGCAGAAATTAACAGTTTCGGTACTTAAAATTTCGTAATTCTGTCGTGTTTCTTACTTCCGGCGATTTTTTTCCTAACTCGACCGGAAATTGTGTGTGCCACCGCCGTAGCCCTGGGTACGGTACTAGTACATTATGCTGACATTAGAAATGTGACCATTTTTATTTCAGATAAGAACAGAGAAATTAATTACTGGTCTAGCGCGTAGAAAAGCGTACACTATAGGAAATTCTAGTAACGTTTAGTTGATTACGCCGTCCATAAACGACGTCGTTCCCGAGGCGGAGGGAGGGGGCTGCTGAAATGCGACGATATACGACACACGAGGACGGGAGCGGGTCAGCAGAAACCGACGTCGCTTTTTTGGGAATTTTAGGGACCTTTGATTGTATCATTTTCAATTTAAGTACATTTTGCCAAAGGTTTCTACAATGCAGAAAAGCTTCCCAGAGTGGTTGTAGGGATTTATTCTATTGATTGCGCAGTATGCTAACAAGAAAATATGACAGTTCTGTATGTACTGCAACTTTATCGCAAGAGGGTAAACCGAAAACGACGTCGTCTTAGGGGGAGGGGTCCCCTAGAAACGACGCAACACGATTTTGGGGGAGGGGACTCCGAAAAATCGGGATTTTGGAACGATATCGTTTATGGACGGCTCCTTAACGCGAAAACAGCTTACTAAACCGAATCATCGATCAACTTTTTCGATTTTTCAGATCAATTTTTCAGGTCAACATCGATTTTTCTCTATTTTTAATTGTCCAATTTAGTATTGGGTATTGGGGAATAAAAATCCCAATACCCAATACCTGGAAAACACCCCAATACACCCAATACCCAATACCCAATACCAGTTCGCACACTACACTTTACCATACAAATTTCGAGGTTGGGACCAGTGTTGTTCCCAGTAAATTTACTGAGTAAAAGTTACTCGGTACTTAGTTATTTTAAATTAAAGTAAGTACTTTTACTTACCAGTAAAAATATTTCTTAATTTTACTTACTGAATACCGAGTTTCAATTTTTAATTACTCAATTAGAAAAAAATTCGGTAAACTCGGTACTCGGTAATTTACTGAGTTGTTTACTGAGTAAAAGCTTCTGGACTATGTAGCTCGCCGCATCTGTGCAGAAAATATACGGTTTTTCTTTCGCTAATCGATCTCCTAACGACGAAAATTCTGAAAGTTGAAGGTTTTACTGAGTTTTTTTATTTGTTTCTTTGAAAAACCCAGTACTTACTCGTACTTACTGAATTTCAAAAAATCTGGATTTACTGAATACTTACCGAGTTTTAGAAATTTGAGCTAGGCACAACACTGGTTGGGACCCCAAATCTTCCGTCCGGATTAACGAATCCGGATCCGGATTAACGAGTCACATAACATGGGGGAAAATTGGGACCTGGCCTATTCTTGTCCGGAAGGCGAATATCCGGATTAACGAGGTCCGGATTAACGAGGTCCGGATTAACGAGACATGACTGTAGTCGGTCAGTGTCGGCTTCCCGTTACTGATATTTTACTATAGTATAGTAAAACAAAAATTTGAAATACAGGGAGATTCACATATCCCGCCAGATTTCGCAAGCTCAGAACATTTTTGTTTGTGGACCGAATCGGCTGATTTTTGCATATGATGTGTGCATATACTTCGCATTTTACGGTTCAAAATTTCAGCTTATTTCATCACGACATGCCTGGAAACGGGCAATTCTACTGCAAGCTAAAATTTCCAACATTGGCGTTAATTATATTTGCTGAAAACAGTGACCACCACGTTGAAGTGCATAACTAGTGTAGTGCATGGAATTTGTTGAAATTTGAAACAATAAAACGCGAACTGTGTCCACATATCATATTAAAAAATAGGAAGATTCGGTCCACAAACAAAACGTTCTGAGCTTGCGAAACCGTGGCGGGATATGTGAATCACCCTGTACTAGTGTATGTAGCTGTTCACTAAAATTGCAACTTCCTGACCCTGAAAATCTCACTCTGATACCGCAATTCGGCTCCCAATGTGAGGTGGTCATGTGAGAGTGAGGAGACCAATACCATTATAAGCATACGCAATCACTTTTTAGGCGTTTCCGAACGTCTACCATTACAACACTGCTACTTCTGACATGCAAATTTGGAAAATTTCTGTTACAGTATAAATCCATTTCTCTTGAAGCTGTACCACCCCTTATTGGAGGCCTAATTACGGTATCAGGGTGAGGTTTTCAAGGTCGGGAGATGTCAGAATCGATTCCGGCAGTCATAAATATCCCATTCAGAAAGTTTCAGGTAAATCCATTGGCCTCTGTAAGGTCCCCCTGATTTGTGAAAGTTTCAAAAAAACGCCATTTTTAGCGATTTTTGCAAACTTTGACTGGCCATATCTCTAGATCGGTTTGCCCCAGGCATGTCATGAAAGCATCATTGGAGTCGGCAGGGACTCTAGAATCGAATTCTGCAGTCATCTCATTTTCATCGCAGTTAGGAAAAAGCTCATTTTTTGAAATTGCGCAAATTAGTGCTCAGAGTAACTGGAGCTCAACCTTGTCTAGTAAGTTCTTGTAAGTGCCAAGTAAGTAGAATGTTTATTCAATGCAAGAGTTTCCAACTACACTTCACTTAAGCATTACTTGGGTTGGGCCAGCCCGATTTCCAGCTCAAATTCCTTTCAAAAAGATAATTCGGACGCCCCATCATGGAAAACATCAAATGAAACCGAAAAATTGTTTGCGAAACTGAAAATAATATACAAACTAAAGTAGTAAGGACCGGTCCACTAGAGGGGCAGTGACGTTGTCTGACGTCCCTGCCTCTCCCAGTGGACGATCTTAAGACAGCGTAAGATCACGGCTTTCTATGTCACTGCTGTACTTTTCCACACAAAAAAATAGATATCGATATCGATATAGATATTGGAAAAAGGGTCGATAAATCGATGTTTCGATATCGAAATCGATATATCGTCAGATCCGTAGTTGTTGCATATATGTATGTACTAGGGTATTTTTATTTTAAGATGGGTTATCCCGGTAGCTGGAAAGGCCAATCCCCTCACCCTCTGAGTACTGTGGGAAACATACAGTATAGATAAAAAAAAATGTCCCCTCGCTTTTTCGGCCTTCACTCAAACGTTTCGTTCTCAGTCATTTCTTTACCCAATTGGCTCAAATTTTCAGCAAAAATTAACAACATGGTTGGCTAAATATTCTGCAAGTGTGGTGCCAAAATTCGGACTCATACTGGTTTTATGACGCGAAAACTAGGAATGAGGGTGGTCCACGCAAATTTATTTTTTTTCGGTAATGCAAGGAGTACAGTCCTGAAACTTGCAGGAATGATTGGTGTTGCTATTGGGCATAACATACTAAGCGGGCAGCCCTGTAGCTCAAAGGGCACTAAAATGGGGGAATTTCAAAAACTTGACGAAATATGACTTTTCTTCGTAAAACCGGCAAAATGACGATTCTAAAGATTTTCAATTTTCAAAAAACGCTGCAGGGATGGTTACTATGGTGTGGAACTGAGCTTAAATATCAGGTTCATTTATTTGTCGAACTTCCTGCTAAAATCTATGTTGATTAACAACAGATCCAGTTCTTTGATTCTAGAAGGTGCAGATTTCTTAACTATGGGATTTTCACTCATGTTTTTGAAATTCCCCAATTTTAGTGCCCTTTGAGCTACAGGGCTGCCCGCTTAGTATGTTATGCCCAATAGCAACACCAATCATTCCTGCAAGTTTCAGGCCTGTACTCCTTGTATTACCGAAAAAAAATAAATTTGCGTGGACCACCCTCATTCCTAGTTTTCGGGTCATAAAACCAGTATGAGTCGGAATTTTGGCACCACACTTGCAGAACATTTAGCCAACCATGTTGTTAATTTTTGCTGAAAATTTGAGCCAAATCGGTAAAGAAGTGACTGAGAACGAAACGTTTGAGTGAAGGCCGAAAAAGCGATGGGACATTTTTTTTGATCTATACTGTATATGTTTTACAGTCAGGCACTTAACGCCGTTTATGGTACCGACACCATATAAGGTGCCGGTACCATATATGGTACCGGTACCGTAGGTAGTGGTACCATATATGGTACCGGCACCATATATGGTACCGTCACCATATATGGTACCGGTACCATATATGGTACCCCCACCTTCGGGGCCGGGGGGGGTACCATATATGGTACCGGTACCATATAAGGTGCCGGTACCATATATTGTACCGGTACCATATATGGTACCGGCACCATATATGGTACCCCCACGTTCGAGGTCTGTGGTGGTACCATATATGGTACCGGTACCATATATGGTGACGGTACCATATAAGGTGCCGGTACCATATATGGTACCCCCACCTTCGCGTTTTTCCGGTACCGGTACCATATATGGTACCACTCCGTTCAGATTTCGTACCATATATGGTAGTGGTACCATATATGGTACCGGTACCAAATATGGTACCGTCACCATATTTGGAACCGGCACCATATATGGTACCGCCCCCCATGGCCATGGGTCGGGGTACCATATATGGTGCCGGTACCATGTATGGTGACGGTACCATATATGGTACCGGTACCATATATGGTACCGTCACCATATATGGTACCACCACAGTCGCCGAACGTGGGGGCACCATATATGGTACCACTACCCTCGGTACCGGTACCATATATGGTACCGGCACCTTATATGGTGTCGGTACCATAAACGGCGTTAAGTGCCTGACTGTTTTATGTATATGTTTTAAAACATAAATATGTTTGTTTTTGGAAAAACATATATGTTTATGTTTCTCTATATGTTTGCATGTCAAATATGTTTTGTATTTATATGTTTCGAGGCCATATGTTTCTGGAAACATATACATATTTTTGCTACAGGAAATCATTATTTCAAGACTTTTGGTTGCTGTTTGACTGTAAACTTCTCCAAAATCTGACTTTCACTTAAACTTATTGAGTCTTAGTATGCTATCTAAATTATTACAAACCGTTTTAAACAGCAAATTCAGTATCTGCAGTTTGAATTATCGAAAATTAAGACAAAATTTAAGTGAAGAAGCGTCTTTTACACAAATATGTTTTATGTTTAAAAATATGTGCATATTCAATTTTCAGAAACATATAACTATATGTGTTATTTATATGTTTGATTGGCGAAAAACATATATGTATAGTTATATTAATATGTTTTAAATATTTCGATATTTTCCCACTGTACCTCTGAGACAGGTTAAGGGGACCCCCATGGGCCCAAAAATACAAGTACTAACAAACTGGCTCAGACAGAAATCACAAATTTTTAGCCTAGAATTCGCTTGAAAAGCCTTTGGTAACCGTATTTGGCATTTCCACCGCTGTATGTTAGAGAAATCGGTGTTTTTGTAGACTTTTGTCATTTTTGCTTGATTTTAGCTCTACAGCGCCATTTGGCAGCTTAAAATTGCGATATTTAGCGTCCTTACTGAAAAAAATGATATAAAAACGTATTTCCAGGCGTTTCGGAGACTTTTGCAATTTTGGACCCCGCTCTGGTCGAAACCCCTACCACTCCCACCTAGGGATGGGCACGTAAATTAATTTTCGTAACGCGTAACGTAAATTAAGCGCCGATTTTTAATTTACGTTACGCTTAACAATTACTGTAATTAAAAAAATCCGGATACGGAAATTAAACGAATACGAAAATTAAAGTTTAGCAATACGTAAATTAATTTCCGTACGTGAATTAATTTACGTTCCTAGCGTAAAACAGATTTTTCTGTTGAATCCTGAGCCCACCGCATTGTTTTGTTGTATTATAGGCATATTTTTGGTTACTACTGAAACTTAAATGCGACTTTTAAGGCTAATTTTTCGAAAATTTTTCGCCCTTGTCGCACAGAAGCCCAATCCCACTCTTCGAACTGCTAAACCGGTTAATTTCGGTCAATTTTAGTAAGTCGAAATATCTTGTAGATACGTTTTTGAAGGCTTGAATTTGTCAATATGTTATCTCCCTGTATAAGAAAATAGGCAGAAAAGCCAGGCAACTATAAATTCATGTGTAGGTGTTGTACTACTGTTGGAAAGTTCGGGGTTGAAAAATAGGTTCAGGTTCAAGTCAAAGCCAACATCGAAATTTCAGTTCAAGTCCATCTTCTAAAAAACCTGAACAATAGGTTCAGGTTCAAGTCCACCGATATCTCCAAAAACTGTAGATATTTTGCGCTGCTTGCAACTTTTCTGAGCTATAAGCCTTTCTACTGGCAGAAAAACATACATCAGACTTTACAGGGCAGTGTACTTTCGTTTTCTAACAGTTTCAGTTTGAAAATAGGTATAAAAACATGAAATCTTTAAAATTTTGTGCAATCCAACCGAAAATTTTACATAGTTTGCCTAAAAATTCCAGTTGAAATTTGAACCTGTTGAGAAAGTCCAATAAAACGGAACAGGTTCAACTCCGGCTGAAACAAATAGGTTAAGGTTCAGGTTAAAGTCTACAAATTTCAGGTTAAAAACCTATTAATGGATCCAGGTTCAGTCGGACTTGCCAACAGTATGTTGTACATTTAAAATGCATTCAAACAGAGAAGTGAAGTTACATAGTTTTCTTCACTACTAATCTTATATGTAAGTACTGTCATACGTTTAACCATCAGTGTGCGGTAGGTAGACTACAGTCTGTAGTACGTACGTAGTTGGCTAGTTGCTGCGCAGTTATAAAACCCTCAGCAGCTACAGTATTCAGCCAAAAAACATACCCACATTTCATTCCTTCCTTTTGGTGCGAAGTTAGATTTCAAAAATACGAATGCAATTCCAATCGAACAAACACAGAATTAAAATTTGCATTGCATACAGTTCATTTTATAATTCTTTCCGCGATATTCGATTGCTACTACCTACTAGCGATTTTTGAAGAAAAACGAAAATTAATTTACGTTTGGCTGGAATCTTATTCGTTACGACGTTACGGAAATTAATTTACGTAACGCGTTGCAGCAAGAAATTGGCCGTTTTAATTTCCGTAACACGTTACGATTACGGAAATTAAAATCTGGTAAAACAGAAATAACGTGTACGTAAATTACTGATTTTAATTTTCGTTGCCCATCCCTACTCCCACCAGGTCGCCCCGGAGCTATTACAAGTTTGGGTTGTTGGACTATTTATGGACAACATGGTAGGAGCCAGGAGGCTTTCCTTCATCAGTACGGAATATTCCACATTTCAAACTGTTATTCTACTCCAAAGTATTCTACTTTATCGTTGTCATACCTGAACATGGCTTTGGGCTGCTAAATTGTAGACTTCAGTTGGTCTGATGTGGTTGATCAGTTTCATCAAACAGGTGCTGTCTGTGATTTCGCCATAATGAAGTTGAAGTGCTGCAAAACTGAGACACTTATGTGAGAAAGTTATAGCTTCTTTTTAGGTGCAATGTCATAGACGATTTCTGTGTGTAGATCGAATTTTCGTGTGTAATACTAAGAGTAACACTTTAAAAATTAAACTATATATAATAATTAATTTACTGCAGGGGGACCCAACTATGTACAACAAATGTCGAAATTTGTGCCGGGCCACTTCCAGTGACCGACATTCAAACGGTTGCCATTAGTCCAATTCTCAAGCTATCAACAAGTGGCTTAGTAAAGTAAAGTAAAGTAAAGTAAAGTAAAGTAAAGTAAAGTAAAGTAAAGTAAAGTAAAGTAAAGTAAAGTAAAGTAAAGTAAAGTAAAGTAAAGTAAAGTAAAGTAAAGTAAAGTAAAGTAAAGTAAAGTAAAGTAAAGTAAAGTAAAGTAAAGTAAAGTAAAGTATATTGCACACGAGCTTGTTAGTAAGAAGAATGTTCAAAATTGGCGACCAGGACAAAGTCAGAGGCTCCAGTGCAAAGCGGTTTGCTGGCAATGCACTTACGCAAACCGTTCCGTTAGTGCGTTCTGTAGCTGAGGCAATGGGCTTTCTAACAGCGTGAACCATTTCAGTATAGTCCAATTTTTACCGAACATTTTTAGCGTTTTTCGCATTTGAAAGTGATAAAAAATTACTCATTATTTAAACCGTCACAACTTTTGGCCTAAAAGAGCTAGACATATACTGATCAAACCACGTGAAAGAGTTCGCCGAGTACAATATTATAGATGTCATCAGCCAGGGTTGTATATTTTTCCGAAAAAAACCTCGGCCTGTTTTTTTCCAGTTATTTTCCGGTTTTTTTCCGGTTTTTTTCCTAAATCGCGGAAAAAACTCCAGCCCAAGTTCTGAGTATCCTAGGCTGGTTTTATGATTCCTAACGCTTTCTAGCGCCTTCCTCAGTCTTGTTAGACCAGAAATACACGTGTTACATTGATATAAATCACGAAACAGGCATGAAACAGTGCCTGACAGGTTCCATAAATAACGCTATATGCAAATTTTCTTACAGCAGTTTGCATTTTTGTTTTTTCATGCCAAATTTGGTCTTTTTTGTTGTTTTTCTAACAGTTTTGAGTCAGTATGGCCTATTATACATAGCAAAAGTCCATTTTTTAAACGAAAAATGACGTAAATTAGCTATTTTTAGCTTGAGTTTTTTTCCGCGATTTATGTTTTTTTCCGACCCTTAGGAAAAAAACCGGTTTTTTCCCGAAAAAAAAACAGTTTTTTTCCGGTGTTTTTTTCCCACCTCACATCCCTGTCATCAGCATTCAGATTAATCGTTTCCAGCCTGAGTAATAGCGTGCCAAACATAACCATAATTATAGAATAAAAGTTTGTTCCACAAAGTTAAAATGTTCCCGTTGTAGAAAAAACCCTTTTTTGAAAGGCTTACCGTATACCGTAAGTAGCTAAAATTAATCAGCAATTTTTAAACCGCTACAAAAGCACAGAAAAATAACAATAAACCTCAATAAAACAAACATAAAACAACTAATAAATGACAATGGCGCACCGCTTTTTTGTAGTATTAGAAAGGCGATATTTGTGATATAAGTTTTTAACTGAAATTTTCAGGTGTTTAAAACTGCTGACTTGATTTTGAGTTATTTAATGAGTACTGTATATCGAAAGTGTGGTTAAGTTTTCTTTACTGAGTTGAAATTTCATAAGAAGTTGTAGTTTAAGAATGCATGATCAATTTTATGAGGAAATGAAAGGTATTATAAGTTAAATACAAATAAGAAGTCTCTGTTTTGTCAAGAAGAAAGCAACCTGTATATGAAAAAAATAAATAAAGTTTAGAAAGTATGATGTTGTATAAATTAATTTAATAGTGTATTATGTATTATTATATAAATATAAAACTTTATTATGGTTGTAGTGTGTACTATTGTAGCATGCGTGTATATGTAGTAGGTATGTAGATGTATATACATTGGCTGCGTTGGCTGGCCTCCTATCTTGATAACCGCAAATTCCGAGTGCGTGTTGATGGTCACTTCTCAGAGGAAATTGCTGCAACATCAGGGGTGCCGCAGGGTGCATCTCTCAGCCCACTCCTATTTGCGGCTTACGTGAACGAGTTGTCTTCCATCAATTACTCTGATCACTGCACGCTGTTGATGTTCGCGGATGACCTGGCGCTTGTCAAGCCAGTTAGCTGTCTGCAGCAGGAACTCAACTTTCAATCTGACGTGGACAGAATGGCTGCCACCATTGGCAGTCTGGGTCTGGCTCTCAATCCCAGCAAGTGCAAGTTAGTTACCTTCAGCTACCATCCCACTATGCAGCGCTTGTCTGGAGATCTGTCTGTTAATGGTGCTTCGATACCTGTGTGTACAGAGGCCAAGTATCTAGGAGTACTGATAGACTACAAACTTAGCTTTGTTCCACATGCAAAATTCGCGGCGCAACGGGCCAAACAGGCTATCGGAGCCTTGTGCCGCCAATTCAGCAGTGGAACGCCCAGTTATGTGCTTGATAGGGTGTACCGTTCTTGTGTGCTGCCTCAATTGTTGTACGGAATAGAGGCCTGGTATCCTAGAAATAGGGCCACTCAAACGAAAGTAGAGAGAGTGCAACGGTTTTTCTGTCAGTCGTACTGCAACAACTACCAACTCTCGTACCCTGATCTGCTGGACCAAGTCCGAACCAAAACTGGCCATGATTGGCTACCAGTCTGGAAGTACGCGGTAATCCGGCGTTTGGAATTGTACTACCGATACTACAACCAAATGCGATTCCTGCCTGTTGGCTGGTTGTCTCCACCTGTAGGTCGGGTTTCTGCTAGGACTAGACATCCTTGCCAGGTGTCGTTGACAGCACGTACTGTCACCACAGGCTCCACCTTTTTGTATGTGACCACTGTTCTATGGAATGCTCTCCCCACTGCTGCTGTTCATTCTACCTTCTGTTCATTTCGTAAATATTTAAGATCGAACGAATTTCATCATTTTGTTTGCCAAAATTCTTCTCCGGTTGTGCTATTGTAAGGCCAAGTAATTGTATGTAATTGTAATTGTATGTAATGTTCTTCGACCGCCTGTTTTACGGAGGCTTATATTTTCCTGCTCGTGTGCTGGTGTTTGCTGGTGTAGAGCTAAATGGGAGTAAATTGAAAATTGAATTGAACAAGTATGTGTTTATGTTTATGTGAATGAATGTTCTGTTGTAGTATGTATGTATGGTATGTGTATAATGTATAACTATAAAAGTATATTATCTTTGTAGTAATTGTATCAAGTATGTCGCAATTAAAAGCATACATGTAACAGGGGGGTCTGGGGTGTCTGCCCCCCCCCCCGACTTAGGCCAGACCCCCCAGAGACGATTTCACCGACCCCCCCCTCCGATTTTTCTGGCAAGTAAATTTTTGAGCAAATTTTTGCAATTTTTTACAATTACAGACAAAAAAATTGCCAAAATCGCCTGCAAAACTGCACTATTTAGCTGTACATTTTGTATTTCAGCCCAAATTAGCGATTTTTGGCGATTTTTAGCCCAAAATTTGCGATTTTTTCGATTTTTGAGCGTGTTTTAGTGCTATACCCCCTCCCAAAATTTTGGCTCAGTCCCCCCCCCCCCCCGGCCGGCGCCAGACCGCCCAACCCACTCTCCCGTCGGCGGATGACCTGTTACATGTATGATTAAAAGTTAACATATACAGGGTGTGCCAAAAAAACAACCCAGCAGATTTTTCGCTGTACCAACCGCAAATCTAAATCGATTTAAATCAATCCTTTTTTAAATGAAAGATAAATAAATTCTTAAAAGGTCGCTGAAATGTTCATTAATGTACTCTGCTTAGTTCCTGAGATATTGGCTCTCAAAATCAAAACAGTGATTTTGTCAGTGAACAAGAGGGATTTTTATATTATTCTTCACTTCATAATAAAACGGATTCCTGCTACTGCTAAGGGCTCTTGGAGGCTTTACAGGTGACACAGAAACTCGGTTTACTTCAACACTAAAGTATCATTGCCCCAGCAGTAGGAATCTGCTTTAGTATGAAATGCAATGGAATCGCTCTTGTTCTTTGCCAAATTCTGTTTGGACCAGGGGGGTCCGACCGGAACAAATCTCAAAATATGATGGGCGCCATCAAGCTCAGCGCACATACCGACGGTGTGCCTTAACCGATCCGGATCATATTCAGCAGATATGCAAATTTGTTTTTCGTTGGCGAGAAAATCGATCTTCTTTCTCACATACTTTTTCCCGATAGTCCTGTAATGCTGATACTGGAGGTCCTACAGTGGATTGCTTGAATTCCCGAGCGCCAGGTTGTGTTATTAGCATTCTGCCTTCAATTAGGAGTGTTTTCGTGAATGAATCAGCCAAATCTGTCAACCGCGAAGTGAACTATGGCCTGAAAACTACTCAGGAATTAGTGGCAAAAACGGCCAAATTCGACTGCTTCACTCTCAGACATCTAGTGTTGGCGCCGGAAGGCGTAGAACGATGGCGGCGCATGGAAACTGTAGATCTCAGTCACGCTGCGTCGTTTGATGGTTGGCGCATTGACATACGATAAAAATTCAAAAATGGCAACGTTTCCCGTTTAGGTAGAAACTCAAATAATAGAGCCGAGTCACTAAAATTTGAATTTCGCGCGCAAACATGGTTGCATGACGGCGCTGTTTAGCTCATTTGAAAGCCAACGCAGAGACCTATCGAACGGTGGGTAAAACGACCGGATCGGTTAAGGCACACCGTCGGTATGTGCGCTGAGCTTGATGGCGCCCATCATATTTTGAGATTTGTTCCGGTCGGACCAGTGTGGTGCATTTTGAAAATTTGAAACTAGGTAAAGTAATACTAGGTAAAGTTGTCACCTAAAAAACTAGGTAAAGTAATACTAGGTAAAGTTCTCAGCTAAGAAACTAGGTAAAGTAATACTAGGTAAAGCCCAAAAAAACTAGGTAATACTAGGTAAACCAAAACGTTAGAAATCAAGTCAAAATATTATTTTCGGTTCAATAGAACAATGATGAAGTTAGTGGAGTTAAAATCTACGAAATTTGACACATTTCAAGTAAATATTTGATAAAATAAGTCAGAAATTCATTCTCTGGGCCACTGTAATTGTGGCAAAGCCGGAAATTTGAAGGTTTGCTGACTGAAAAAGCCACGTAAAACTGAAAATATCAAACTAGGTAAACTTGTTCTACCTAGAAGTACCTAGTTATGTGGATTTAAAACTAGGTAAAGTAAAACTAGGTAAAATAGAGTAACCAACAACTAGGTAAAGTAAATCTAGGTACTTTCCCCGAATATTAACTAGGTAATACTAGGTATACCTAGTTACCTAGTTACCTAGATAAAAAGTGCACTACACTGGGTCGGACCCCCCCTGGTTTGGACTTAGAAGGGAAATATCTCAAGAACTAAACTGTGAATCTCAATAAAAATTGCACCAATCTTTGAAGAATTTATCAGTCTTTCATTCAAGAAAGGGTTCATTCATATCGGTTTAGATTCATGGTTGCAAAAGTAAAAAATCTGCTGGGTTGTTCTTTATCAACATCATCTTGTTCATTGCCAAAATCCATGTTTTGACTTTGAGGACAAATATCTCAGGAACTAAGCAGGCTAGCTTAATAAGCGGTACGTCAGTCTTTCGAGAATTTATTTATCTTTCATTTAAAAAAGGATTCATTCAAATCGGTTCAGATTTGCGGTTGCTACAGCAAAAACTCTGCTGGGTTGTATTTTTTGGCACACCCTGTACTTTGTCTAGAATGGGAGTGTCAGAAAGCCATAAGGGTATTAGATGAAATTAATGTTAAACATGTAAAAAAGGCGGCGCGCTGTTGTCATTTATTAGTTGTTTTAATATTTGTTTTACTGAGGTTTTTTTGCTATTTTTTCTGTGCTTTTGTAGCGATTTAATAATTGCTGATTAATTTTAGCTAGTTCACGGTATTCATTTTTGTATAGCTGTAATTTTTTCTTTACTTTTGTAGCTTTTCAAAAAAAGGATTTTTTCTGCATTGGGAACATTTTAGCTTTGTGGAACAAGCTTTTCTTATATAATTTCTAGAGTTTTGATATCGTTTTATTAGAATTTGTATATAGGCAGTGATTTAAATAAATTTGTTATGTTTATTTCAGTAATCGCATGTACATTACCTATGCTATGGTTTCAAGCCACTGGTCGGTTCCTATGGATTTTTTCACTATCTCTGGATTGGGGGACTGTTGTGTTCTTTTTGGATTGCACGCGAGACATATACTTCCACTGCATTGTTGTTGGTGCTGTTGAAGCTGTGTTTGTTCCGATACTCGGGATACATGTTATTGATTTGTATACAGTAGTATCTACCTTTACGGTAAAGTTGCACCATACAGGAAGTTCCTACCATAACCACTTAAAATCGGACAGATTGTTATTTTCAATAAACGTGAAAACTTAGCACTCTCAAAAATGAGGGTGGTGCCCTGTGAACATAAAGCAAGGCTGTATAGCCTAATTTAGGTGTTCATTGTGTTGCATGTTTTTTTGGCCAACACTTCAGTTCAGTTCAGTTTATTACTCAACAATCCACACCCAAACAGGTAAAACGAGGGACTGCGAGATAAGGAAGAAAAGGCGAAGAGACAAGAGACAATAACTAAAACAAAGTCACAAAACCATCAGATCTCAAATACCTTTTAAAACCTTCAAAATTACTATACACACAATTACATGGTAAAGAATTCCAGATACTAACAGAGTGGTCAAGAAAATGCGCGCTTCCTTTGATACAATTCAACTGCAAATCATGGCACACCGGTCTAAAACGTACAGAACGTCTTGGCTCAGAACGCACAAGAAAAAACGGTGGAAAATAAGACAGATTTTTTACAATACGGAAAATTAAGACGGCACGCCTGCGTAAAACAATGTGACTAATGGGTTCCCAAAACCGACAACCTATGCCATTAGCCAGAGAAAAAAGATCAGAATGCGGTAAATCAAACTGGAAATTGTTGACAAACATTCGCAACATAAACCTATGAGCTCGTTCTACTTTGGTTTGGTGACAAACAGCGGATGGCCACCAAATTTCGACGCCATAAGTGAGCGCGCTTAGGATACAATTGTGATACACAGTTTCTAGAACGTTTTGAGGGGCAAATTTTCTAAACTTCCTACAAAGCACACCTGAGGCTTTCTTAGCATTAGCAGAAACAGTACTACAGTGGCTGTCAAACGAAAGGCGTCTATCAAGCTGAACTCCCAAGTATCGAATTACAGGGACACATTCAATCACTTCTCCAAGCAGCTTAAGGCCAACAGAAATTTTAGGAGCTGAACTGTGCCTACCAAAAACAAGGTACTTGGTTTTCTTGAAATTAACCCGTAGCCGTAAACCAGTAAAGTGCTCGGCTATCTGGTCAACATCAGATTGGAGATGCAGCTCATCCTGCAAGGTTCGGACAGGTTTCAGCAGAAGTAAGTCATCAGCAAACAAGAAACACTGTGCTCCATCAGAGAGATTGAGCTTGCTCAGCCCGTTTATAAAGGCCAGGAACAAAGTAGGGCCCAAACAAGACCCCTGGGGTACCCCAGAGGGTACCTTTCTACTGGAGGAAACACCACCATCCACTTGTACACAGTAAGATCGACCAGATAAGTATGAACGGATCCAACGAAGCAATGTGGGAGAGAGGCCAAATTGATGTTGCAGTATAGTCAGAAGTTCGCTGTGATCCACGGTATCAAAAGCAGCGCGGATGTCAAAGAACACTCCGACTGCCTTCTTGTGACTAGAGAGCATAGTTGAACAAGACTGCACCACATTGGCAAGGCAGTCTACAGTGGATCGGCCTTTTCGAAAGCCGTACTGAAAGGGAGCCAGGACAGGGTCCAAATAAGGCTGCAGCTGCAGATTGATCACCTTCTCCATTACCTTAGAGATAACCAGCATAAACACTGTATATGTACTGAATGCCAACAAGGTTTAGGGGAGCTTGAGCTTAGGGATACTGTTATTTTACTATAGTATAATAAAACAAAAATTTATAATACTAGTGGTATTTTACTAGTAGTAAAATAATAGTAAAAAGTAAGATTAAGTAACGTGGGCACATATATGCCTACTTCATTTGTATATGTATATGTATATGTATATATACAAATGCACATTAGTTTGCATATGTATATGTATATATACATATACAAAAAAAATTTCAATATTGCATATTTTTTTGTATATTTGTATATTGAGAATACTATAAATTTTCTACTGGAAAGCATGATTTCGACAAAGCAGGTGGGTTAGGGGTACCATGACGGGTGTCATTGTCATATGGTAGGGTGTTGTAAGGTCAGCCAACGTGAAATACTCTCAAATTACGCTAACTTTATATGAGATAAGTAGATAAGTGACAAGTAGTGTATTCCGATTTCAGGCAGTTCTCCCAACCGGTGCGAACTCTATTAAGTGATACCACCCTCAGTCTAAAATTTTTACCAGCTAAAATTTATCGTTTTTTTGCTAAAGCTCAGGCTTTTTAGGATCTGTAATGTCAAGAAAATTTTTGGGCAGTCAATGTGGGTAAGTGACCAATGGTCGAAACGCTTTAGGTACACCCCTTAGTTTTAGGTAAAAGGCATGTCCAGGCTTAGGTTCTGGCTTTAGTCTTGGATTCAGGTCGACTAGGCTCGTACATAGGTATAGTTTTAAGAGTCGTTGCCAAAAAAAGTCAGGCAGTGGGCGGCCGATGGAATTTTTTGACCCCCCATTTTTATTGGCTCATTTGAATTGCCCTATTATGAAACCCCCACAGCCGCGTCGGTTTCGCTCTGGCCGCACTCAAACCAGAGTAATGGTTTGAAGAAGGGTGCTGCGCCGGATCTCCCAGATTTGGCTCCTCAATGCTCTTTCAACTGCTGTCAAATTGGCAGCTTTCGAGATAGCACCTTGAAATTGGACACACCTATACAGATTTTCCCGCTCTTTCAAACGCAATAGAGAACAACTGAATACGATGGAAACTGCCAGATTCAGACGCGATTTATTAAAGTTCAGGGGACCCGAAATATACGTGTCTTTCAATTGAAAGAAGTGCCTATGTGGCAATGAGCTCCAGAGCTGATATTTTCAACATAAGTTGACCATGTAAGGATGTATCAAAACCTACAGGCAAACCCACCGATTCGGCTTTGTTTGGGAGCTGTGCAGCTTTGAAGATAACCCTTTTGATCACGATTTTTAGGCATGACAAGCAAATGTAGATCAATTACTCTTTGTCGAAGGCACCTAGAGAGCTATCATATCAGCAGCCCAGAATATCAGCTTCATTTGCCTGTCGAGTTCTTCAGTCCCAAGTAATTTTCACACTTTCATGTGTATGCTGAATCTGTCCGAATTTCCGGTACCATCTAACTAGGCTGGCCACTACTCCTGTAGTTTCTGGTTAATCAACCTGAAATGTATCCCGATTGTGCAGAATTTCCCGCTCTTTCAATTGATTCACTCGCCGCATCAATCGGATGCTCAGTTCAAATGTTATATCTGATTGTTTACAAATACGTTTTCTGCAGTGCAACCCTGGGACACATCATCGATTAACTTTGCTCAAAAGTGCAAGGCTTTGTCTACTCTTACAGAAAACCTCAATAGATCTCGTACACCTATAACGTGCGCAATATGCAAGCCTAAGCGCTGCAGGATTTTGGCCCATGTTTTCTGGTGACTTTTCTGCTAGAGCTGGTTACGCCTTGCGCCCTTGATGCTTAAAGTGCACAAGAAGCTGCAGTTAGCTATAAATTGCCATCGATTAAAGACATGTGTTACGGCGGTGGTAGAACTGGCACAGTAATGACTGGAGGTGGTAAGTCAGGCCATTGTCGTTACTCTTAGAGTCAAACGTTGCTAAGTACCGGGTTTTTCCGTATAAACTCCCCCCAAATAGTGGCCCCCTGGGCGTTTATTTGGAAAGGCTTTCCAAATAAACGCACATGGGCGTTTATCAAGATAAAACATTTTGTCCAGGAAAAGATAAAAAATATGATGAAAAATGGGTTAAAACCTCATAAATTGGGGCTAGAAGCATGAGTTTCAGTATAGAAAGACGATATTATCAGTTGTTCATGAAGTATCAGTGCATAAAATCAACTCACAGACAGACCGCGCTCAGCCAGAAAGCAGTTGCCAATTCCGAATAAACGCACATGTACAGTACTTTCCAAATAGCCGCCCCTGGGCGTTTATTCAGATTAGAACAGAATATGTGAAAAGTGCCAAAACTAAATATACGCCCATGGGCGTTTTTGCGGAAAAACCCGGTACTCTGATGAAGCGCAGTGCTAAAATCTGCTTTTGTAAGTAGAACAAAACTTCAGTAAAACTTTGTATGGGCAAAACTGGGCAATAAAATGCGACAAAGAATTATACAAAAGCCTTTCCTGCTATGATTTTCTTACGCTTCTTTGCATAAAGCGCAACGTACCCAACCTACAGTGGGAAAATATCGAAGTTTTTAAAACATATTAATATAACTATGCATATATGTTTTTCGCTAATCAAACATATAAATAACACATATAGTTATATGTTTCTTAAAATTGAATATGCACATATTTTTAAACATAAAACATATTTGTGTAAAAGTCGCTTATTCACTTATATTTTGTCTTAATTTTCGATAATTCAAACTTGAGATTCTAAATTTCCTCTTTAAAACGGTTTGCAACAATTTAGATAGCACACTCAGATTCAGTAAGTTTAAGTGAAAGTGAGATTTTGGAAAAGTTCACTGTCAAACAGCAACCAAAAGTCTTGAAATAATGAATTCCTATAGCAAAAATATGCATATGTTTCCAGAAACATATTGGCCTCAAAACATATAAATACAAAACATATTTGACATGCAAACATATTGAGAAACATAAACATATATGTTTTCCCAAAAACAAACATATTTATGTTTTAAAACATATACATAAAACATATATGTTTCCCACACTAACCCAACCTCGTGTGGTTGGAGTTTTTTTATGCATATCTCGGTCTTGAAGCTGTGTAAATGAATTGCCATGTTATATTATTTTTCTGCTATTTTTAACTCAGTTATGACTGAGTGTTTGAACGTTCGAAATATACTATGTAACAAAATAATACACTTACAGTGCACTTACTTTTATCAATAAATTCTTGCTAGTATGGAGCCGCTAAATGTACTACAGCATGTAAATTTTATTCAACAAAATTTACTTAAAGGTAAAGCGGTTGTGGTCGTGCTATATAAGCTGGTGTCCTATTGGCGTTTTCTATAAGTGTAGACAAAGCCTTGCACTTTTGAGCAAAGTTAATCGATGATGTGTCCCAGGGTTGCACTGCAGAACACGTATTTGTAAACAATCAGATATAACATTTGAACTGAGCATCCGATTGATGCGGCGAGTGAATCAATTGAAAGAGCGGGAAATTCTGCACGATCGGGATAAATTTCAGGCTGACTAACCAGAAACTACAGGAGTAGTGACCAGCCTAGTTAGATGGTAACGGAATTTCGGTCAGATTCAGCATACACATTAAAATGTGAAAATTACTTGGGACTGAAGAACTGGACAGGCAAATGAAGCTGATATTCTGAAAGAGCATGTCCGTTTTAGTATGGGTTGCAAGTGACAGCTCTCTAGGTGCCTTCGACAAAGAGTAATTGATCTACATTTGCTTGTCATGCCTAAAAATCGTGATCAAAAGGGTTATCTTCAAAGCTGCACAGCTCCCAAACAAAGCCGAATCGGTGGGTTTGCCTGTAGGTTTTGATACATCCTTACATGGTCAACTTATGTTGAAAATATCAGCTCTGGAGCTCATTGCCACATAGGCACTTCTTTCAATTGAAAGACACATATATTTCGGGTCCCCTGAACTTTAATAAATCGCGTCTGAATCTGGCAGTTTCCATCGTATTCAGTTGTTCTCTATTGCGTTTGAAAGAGCGGGAAAATCTGTATAGGTGTGTCTAATTTCAAGGTGCTATCTCGAAAGCTGCCAATTTGACAGCAGTTGAAAAAGCATGGAGGAGCCAAATCTGGGAGATCCGGCGCAGCACCCTTCTTCAAACCATTACTCCGGTTTGAGTGCGGCCAGAGCGAAACCGACGCGGCTGTGTGGGTTTCACAATAGGGCAATTCAAATGAGCCAATAAAAATGGGGGGTCAAAAAATTCCATCGGCCGCCCCCATAAGGGAGCTTGCCTGACTTTTTCTGGCAAGCACTCTTAAGCAGAAATAGCTTGAAATGGTTATTACGCATCAGTAGGGAGAATGGCTGAACGGGTTTATCTGAAAAAATATTGACACATTTAAAACTGGGACGAAACGAAAACGGAAACGTGAGGGATTCGATTATCAATTTCGTCATTGAGCGTGCCTACTATTCCATCTTTTTGTTACAAACAGCAAAACTCATTGCCAAATACTTCTAAAACGAAGATGAATAATATTTGGTCTTAATGCAGACGAGGCTAAACCGCAAATTTAACAAATTCTTCTGGAAAAGTTGAAGACATAGGCTCAAAATACAAAACCAACCGAAGAAACTGCAAAAATATCTCAATTACTGTACAAAAGTGGCCAAAATGAGCTAAACTACTTACTGCAAAAATATACAAATGAAAATATACAAACCGTTTGTATATGAAGTCTGTTTGTATATGTATATTGAATATTGCATCAGCAGTCCGTTTGTATATGTATATGTATATCCAAAACATTTGTATATATATACAAATTTGTATATGTATATTTGAATATACAAACCCACACTAAGATTAAGAGCCAATAGTAAAGTAAAAATTAAATTAAATTAAGGAAGACCGTTGCACAATTAACAATCGTTAATCGAAGATTACGTCATTGCTCCTCCCAGTGATCTTAAGACAGGCCTCTGAGGTTCTGTCTTAAGATGCCGCCTTACTACCGGAGAGTGCTGCATAGGGTACCCCTCCAGATAGCGTACCCGGGGTACACTAACTGGCACTTAGTGCCGGATTGTGTACCCGGGGTACACTAATTGGAGACAGGTTTTATGTCCTGGGTGTCCGAAATTTCTAACATTATGGTAGCTTTAAAGCAGGTCTATGTATATTTTTGCTCGTTTTCAATGGTTTTTACTGACACAAGACGCGGAAGAATGAAAAATTTGACCAGCCACTCTCATTTACATAGCAGAAACAGTAATCTGGATTGGAAAATTGCATTTTTGTTCAGAAATCGTGAAAACAAGTTAGTTTAGTATGATTTCGCTAAGTGCCAGTTAGTGTACCGGGTACACTAACAGGATCTCATTTTCGTTGCGCAAAATGCTAAGTGCTGGTTAGTGTACCCGGGTACCCAATGCAGCACTCTCCGGTACGTCACTGCCCCCCTCAGAATTTGGGTTTGTTTTTGGCGGGAAATTCAAATTGCCCCCATCAGAATTTGGGGTTTGATTTTGGTAGAAATCAAAACTTTTGCTCGGGTGGGGTTCGATCCATCTACCTTCTGCTTCAGAGTCCAGCGCTCTACCATCTGAGCCACACTATCAGTAAGAGTTAAATGTCTAAAAGGTCTAGATATGTGTTGATGTTTGCACCCCCAGCTCTGACACAAAGTTTTGGTTGAAACATTTGCACCCCCAGCTCTGACACAAAGTTTTGATTGAACAATTTGCACCCCCAGCTCTGACACAAAGTTTCGGTTGGAAAGTTTGCCCCTCCAGCTCCGACACAAAGTTTTCGTTGGAAAGTTTGCCCCTCCAGATTTCAACACTGCCCCCCTCAGAATTTGGGTCTTGATTTTGGTTGGGAAATTTGGTTGGGAAATTTTTTCTGTTGCAAAATCTGGGGTGGGTTCAGAAATTTGGTGTTTGTTTTTAAATTTCTGGCTGCAAAATCTGATTTCGGTTTTTTGTTGTGAAATTTGGTGGTTGAGAATTTGGTTGGGCAATTTTGGTTGGGAAATTTGGTGGTTGAGAATTTGGTGTAGTAAAGCAGTACTTACCAATTTCAGCTGATCCAACGAAATCAGTGGTAGGATGTGAGACTGTGCAAAAATTTCAGTTTCACAAATTCTCTGAGGTAAGTTTAAGAATTTTGTTTTTAGCAACTGTTTCACAAGATTATTTCGCCATCAGAATTTGGGTTTGTTTTCGGCGGGAAATTCAAATTTGAAAACAGAAATTAAATAGAAAATAAATACAAAATGCGAAGATAATTGTAAAAACAAATGTAATTAAAAATAAAACACGTTTAGAATCGGCGCCCAAATTTTTAAACAAAAATAAAACAAAGAATTGTTAGAAAATAAATACAAAATGTGAAAATGATTAAAAAACAAATGTAATTAAAAATAAAAAAACGTTTAGAATCGGTGCCCAAACATCGAATCTGGCTGCCAATTCGTGAAAAACCCTCAGGGTTTCGAGATTCACATTCCCGACCTTAGGATTACAAAGATCTTACCAAGATCATCGATCTTCTTCGATCTGCAGAAAGATTTTGCCATCTTTACTGAAGATTTGGCGCTCTTTGCTGGAGATTTCACCGGTATTGCGCTATTTCCCTATAGTTTGGGTACCTGTGTATATGGCTGGTGTATATATCTGTTTGTCTCACGGGGTGGCCAGATATGGCCACCCCCCATATTCTACAAATCCATATCATAATCATATTTTTTGCAGTCATATTATTAAAATATGAGTGCGGCTCGCAAATAATATGATATGATATTATATTTGATATTTGGCTGCTGCATCGCTTGCATACCGGCACTGCACTCTGACGTTTAAGAGTGAATAAGAAATAAAAAGAAGACAGCAGGATGAGTCAGTAGAACATTGGCCGGTTTGGACCTGGATTTAGCAATTGCCTGTTGGTTTGGACCTGCGTTTGCTTATTAATAGGGATAGAATGTAGCTAGAAATTCTGGGTTTTCGTCCATGCCTCTTGACTTCATTCATCCTCCTCAGCCGCTTGGAAGTAGAGAGTTGCCTCCAGCCGTTTGTCAACAAGGGACTATAAGCTAAACAGCTCTCAAGTCTCAGCTTATATTGGCTTTTTGGTCAATTTGCCCCAGATGTTGGGCCTTCCAAAAATTACTATATTAGTAGTAGTATAAACTATAAAAGTTTGTGGCTATAATATAAAAAGTTGTGGCTAAACTATAGAATGTTGTGGCTAAACTGTAAAAGTTTGTGGCTAAAATATAAAAGGTTGTGGCTAAAATATAAAATTTTCTGGCTTAGATATAAAAGGTTGTGGCTAAACTATAAAAGTTTGTGGCTAAAATATATAAGGTTGTGGCTAAAATAAAAAATTGTGGCCAAAATATATAACGTTGTGGCTAAAATATTAAAGTTTCTGGCTAAGATATAAAAGGTTGTGGCTAAAATATAAAAGTTTCTGGCTAAGATATAAAAGGTTGTGGCTAAAATATTGAACTAATCTATTCAGATATCATCTAACTTTGAACATTCGTAGCTAGCACGTAAACAATTTGCCGGCCGGTGTGTCAAATAAGGCCGCCAGATTGCTCCACTAGTGTACGTAATTAAGACAGTGTCCATTGTCTGACCCCTGCCCTGCCTGTCTGACACGCAGGCAGGTTTAATTACACTTAGCAGGCAGTGTTGTGCCTAGCTCAAATTTCTAAAACTCGGTAAGTATTCTGTAAGTAAATCCAGATTTTTTTAAATTCGGTAAGTACGAGTAAGTACTGGGTTTTTCAAAGAAAACCCGGTAAGTACTCGGTAAACAATTCAGTAAACTCGGTAAGGCCTACAACATTCAGAAATATGTTACAATTTATCGAAAAAGTTTCCTGATATAGTTTTTAGCTACTAAAATTTTTAGTCATGGTTTGTGCCATTTCACACTATTGTGGTACTAAATAGCATAGTTGGAACGCCTTAAATATGGACACAATACATAGCGACCAGAGGCTATGGTATCTAGCTTTAGATGAATAGCCTGGGAAAAATTTGAACAAGTGAAAATTTGTTCTAATTTTTGTCATTTCCTCACAGTTCAGACCGATGCAAAAAATGTCAATCAAAATATAGCTAATTGTAGTACATATAGCTCCTAATAGTCTTCGCGTCTGATTATAGCAATTCTACCGCGCAAACAAAGTTGGGATTATACAAGCCGTGAAAATCGCAAAAAATGCAAAAATTGTATTTTTGTTGTGAGTAAATAGATAAATGAAAGAAAAACTGCATTATTTTCTACACGCATGCGACGAGCTACATATCGCAGAAGCCTTAACTCAGTAAACAACTCAGTAAACTACCGAGTACTGAGTTTACCGAATTTTTTTTCAAATTAGGTAATTCAAAATTGAAACTCGGTATTCAGTAAGTAAAATTAAGAAAAATTTTTACCGGTAAGTAAAAGTACTTACTTTAATTCAAAATAACTAAGTACCGAGTAACTTTTACTCAGTAAATTTACTGGGAACAACACTGTTAGCAGGCCAGCTGATCGCAGGTGGAAAGAGAGGCGGACAAACGGCCTACCCTGCTCTTTGGGCGATATGACTAGAGCGGGTAATCTGAGATAGCATGCAGCAGTAATTAGGGATGGGCACGAAAATTAATTTTCGTACTAGTACGAAAATTAAATCGAGGATTTTTAAATTTCGTATCGAATACGAATACGAAAATTACAGAGATATAGAAACGAAAATTAAACGAATACGAAAATTAAATACAGCTAATATGAAAATTAATTTTCGTTACGAATTTTAATTTACGTTTCACATATAGCTAGCAATAAATCAGCTGAATTATTAGCAATTTAACAGATTCTAAACATACAGAGGCATTTTCACTGTACCAATGCAATGTCAAAAGCATTTTTGGGGTTGTTGAACAAGTATTTTTAACTTAGTAACCCAAGGAACTTGCTAAGATCTTGGTGCAAGTACTGGCACTGTTTAGTACAATCGTACATAGTATTTTGTCAGTATTTTACACACACAACGGTTGACTTCCACTTACGGACAATCTCCTGGCTCAAAGCGCATGCTACATAGGTACCTGACCTGCAGTGAAGGTATGTGCAATACAAGCATGCAGAAGCATTACTTTACAATAATGAAAACACGTTAGCGTTAGCGAGAAAACGTGTTCTACAGAATTTGTGCACTCAGAACTGATATTTAAGGCTTATTTTAATGCTGAAAGGCCTAAACTGGGTCCCTATTTGCAGTCTAAAACCTACCGTGAAAAAACGAAAATAAAATTTTTTTGGAACAAAAGTGAACTCGTATTGTCGTAACGAAAATTAATTTTCGTACTCGTACGAAAACGATTTAGGCATTTTGATTTTCGTATCGACTAACGAATACGAAAATTAAAATGGGCAAATATTGATTTAACGAATACGAAATTCAAACGGATTTAATTTTCGTGCCCATCCCTAGCAGTAATTGGTTGTGAATGGGCTGATGTGTGAAACAATAATGTAGAAGTCAAAAGTAAGTCCATCAGGCGCTACTAACCTGTCTAGACGAATAAGAAGGCTGCTCGCTCCAAAAAAAGTTTGTCTGGTTATTGTTCGATTTACAAATTCATATTATTTAGCGAATATGAATATGACTTTTCACAAATAATATTGGTACGTCATATTTTCTGTAATATGCATATTATTTTGAGGCCTTGAAAAAATATGAAATATAATATGACCATATCTCATATCATATTATTACCGTGAGACAAACAGATATGGGCTATATAGCACCAACACATGACATAAAGCACTAAGATTTGCCAAGATTTCACTAAGATTTCACAAGATTACACTAAGATTTCACAAAATCTCACCGCTATTGCACTATTTCCCTATGTTTCAGACAGTCGCATATAAGGGTGGTGCATATATAGCACCAACACATGACACATAACACTAAGATTTCACTAAGATTTCACAAGATTACACTAAGATTTACT
>JASANB010002963.1:0-103690 GCA_030248155.1 Sabatieria punctata | reverse complement strand
TTCCGGCCCATAAGTGGAAAGTAAGAAAGAACACATATAGGCACACATGCAAACAGAAGAAGCACCAAGCAAAAGACATGATAATAATAAAAAGGCTGACTTCAAATTGAACGAAATCTGCGCACGAAATCGTGGACACATCATCCGGAATTGGCACCGTGGTTGAGGTCATACTACCTTCCGATGTGACCCGTTACCTACTCTTTCTACAGATGCAGCTTGAAGCAAATTCAACGGAACAAGACTTTTTAACAACTTTAACAAACAAGGAAACAAACAAAAGCGGTTTTGTGAAAAATTTTGAAAAAGATATCCATCCGCTTTAGCGTGTCGTTAGCACTGCTGCCTCTGGCTGAAAATTGATAATGAAAAGGCGGAAAATTCAAAATTCGAAATCGGTGCCACAAATACTGTTGTTTGTGTATGCAAATACATTTACGTACACAAAAATACATATTGTTTTTTCAATATGTATACACATACACATACTATACACATTGAAAACTCCATACACATTACCATGCATAAACAGTACTCAAAATGTGTATCTTGTGTGTGTGTAGTTGATCGGCAAAAATCGATAAAGCATGCGACAGAATTCAAAAATTTTGATGTTTTTACAGTACTATACTAAGAGTGAGCACGTAGATATCCTCAAAAAGCCTAAACATGGCCGTACGTAACTCTATTTCAAAGATAGATACCTAGTTTTCAAACAGTTGACCATGATAGATCTGATTTTTCTAGTTTTTTTACTCAATATCTGGCCAATAGTTTGTATTTTCAGTACAATACACATACAAATAAGTAGACAAAAATACACATTGTTTATCCCGATGTGTATACACAAATTACCATACACATTTGACTGTGAATGTGTATATTCACATACACATTCTGAAAATCCAATACCAAACAACAGTAGCCACAAATCTACATGCATATTGTGTATGCTACCGTTTTTGAGCAAAAAGGTGGTCACATATAATAGAAGCAAGTTATCTGCCCAAACGGAAAAAGATTTGAGCTTAAAAAGTGCAGGAAGTGATGCCGTTGAAATTATACTGAAATGCTGCAAATCTGTTTTACGGTGTCACCTCTTCTATGCTAGATAATTGGTCCAAAATTGGTTGCTAGAAAAAATGGCAGGCATGAACGAGCCGTCGCACCCGTGTCATATACGTACGTGCATTAAGTCAACGCATAGAGTTTTATTCAAATGACAAACACTTAAAATTATTAGCATCCATTGCTACCATTAAGCATTAGTGGTGTGTGTTCTATTATTGTTAAGGTAACCAGCTAGGGTTTTGCCAGTCAGTTCGCAGTCCAAACCTCTATCTCTCTCTGAAATGGTCTCTGATTTAGAGACTGGAACTACCTACCGAGACGAGCGCAGCAAATTCTGGTGGCTCTGGCATAACAGATGGTACGAAACCACTAGTTTCAGTGGCTTTCGCTACATTCACCAGTCTAAGCGAAAGCTTGAGGTGCTATTCTGGTACCTAGTCATTGGTATACTGTACGCTTTAACAGTCTACTTACTGTACCAATCGTTCAGAAGCTATTTCTCGCATCCAACCGCCACATCCGGTCAGGCCGTTTCGGCCTTTCACCTGACTAAACTGCCCGATTTTACGGTAGAACTGGAAGTGCCGCTGATCGAGTTCGACTTCAATATGTCGCGAAACAACTACCAGCCCAAACTTTTCTGTCAACTAGCCAAGAGTGGCCAGACGAAGCAGTTTTTGAAGAAAGTTGGAGTCAATATTGATTGTCAGAACCAGGAATTAGAAGGCGTAACTCTAGACCGGATAAGTGGACTGTTTGAAGAGAACAAAAACAAGGGTCATTTTCACGATCTAACTGCAACTTTACGAGCAGAGATAAAAAGTCGTTTCGTCAATTTCTCTGCTATGCCTTCTGAGAACCAATCTAACATCTACCACGTTCTCAACTATCCAGACCAAGTGGACGCTTGCGATTTTCCGGAAAACTTTAGTTCATTTCTCAGCCAAAAGTTGACTCCCTACACTTTATTGAAAGCTCTGTACGACCTGGAACAGCTCGAACCGCCGGACCAGATAGATGGCGACCAATCTGGAAGCGAAGCAAAGTTGAATATCAATGGACCGGTGGACCTAGCGCAGCTGACCAAGCAAATCGTGCTGTTCACTTTCACCGAGATTATTCCGCTTTCGCTCAAGAATCACGCCGCTCTCGCTCAAATTTCGCTAATCGGCGCAGAAAACGCTCCCGGAAGGCTGTCGCAAAAGTCGGTGTTCCAGGTGAAGCCACCGAAGGGTGAGACCAAATTTACACTGACACTCAAGTCGCCGCAATTGGACCTGTTCATGCATGCAATGGTGTTGCTGAGTGATAGTTTGGACCAAAATCATCCCCACCCAGTGCCCGAATGCCGAGATGTCTCCAATTTGTTGTATGGCATGGTAGAAGCGATGACGTCACATTACCGTAAACTTGCGCGGCTAGTGGTGAAGACGTCGGGAGGAACTCTGTTTGTGCCTGCCTTTCATGAGGCTAAACAGAAACTGGTACCTACCGCCAGGTTTAGGTCCACGCTGCCCAAGTAAGGTTGGTATGGTTGTTTGTTTATTGATATTTTGATAGGTCAGGTCAGTTTAATTCACTCAGTCAGAGAGACTAAGCCATAGACGAATCGGTTCCTTTTATGGCTTACCTCTCCAACTATGGCTATGATGTTCCATCGATGGCTATTGAACGCCTACTTAGCCATATATGGCTATTTAGCCCTCTATGGCTACTTAGCCCTCTATGGCTACTTAGCCTTCTATGGCTACCACTCTTCCACAGCATAGCCAACTATGGCTACATAGCCATCTATGGCTACATAGCTATCTATGGCTACGTTGCCATAGATGGCTAAAAAGGCGGGGCCTCCTCGAGTTTAGCCATAGATGGCTACGCATCAACATAGCCATCTATGGCTACGTAGCCATCTATGGCTAAAAGTGTGGGGCCACCTCGATTTTAGCCATAGATGGCTATGTAGCCATAGTTGGCTACCGCTGTTTCACAGTATAGCCAATTATGGCTACTTAGCCATCTATGGCTATGTAGCCATCTATGGCTACGCAGCCATCTATGGCTAAAAGTGGGCGGACCCTGTTTTTGTAGTCATAGGTGGCTACATAGCCATAGATGGCTATGTTGATACGTATTTGGCTGAAAGTGAGCGGGGCCTGCCTTTGTAGTCATAGATGGCTACTTAGCCCTCTATGGCTACCCCGTTTGGGCAGACCAAACTCCAATTGGAGTAGTTTTCTGATGGGCCAATGAGCCCCTCGCATGACAGGACCGAATGTTGTGACTTTTCGTGGTGGGACCCTAACCGGGAAGAATTGTCATCAGTAAGAAGTGCGCCAAATTCAAATCACTCAGGTACTGGCACCTTCTACTGAACCTAAATCGTCTTCATCCTCCAGGCCACCTCTGCCATTCGCTGACTTCCAGATCGTACCAGAACCACTTCGATCATCCAGCTGGCCACTCACGATTTGCATGTCATCAATCTTCACCGAAGTACTATCCTGGGAATCGGCCGATTTGGAGTCAAAGAAGGTGAAGCTGCCGATTTTCCTTCAGCTTTCCACGATTCCCACTCTTCTAGCTTCTGTACATCTTCAACAAACTCTCTCCTTCCAGCCACACCACTTTGATCTACTTTAAATCGTCCCGCCAAAGTACTATCCCGAGAATCGGCCGATTTGGAGTGGAAGAAGGTGAAGCTGCTGATTTTCCTTCAGCTTTCCACGATTCCCAATCTTCTAGCTTCTGTACTTCTTTGACATGCTTTCTCCTTTGAGGCACACCTCTTCGATCCACTTCAAATCGCGCCGCCGAAGTACTATCCCGTGAATCGGCCGATTTGGAGTGTAAGAAGGTGAAGCTGCCGATTTTCCTTCAGCTTCTTCGAGGCACACCATTTCGATCCACTTCAAATCGCCCCGCCGAAGTACTATCCTGAGAATCGGCCGATTCGGAGTGGAAGAAGGTGAAGCTTCCGATTTTCCTTCAACTTTCCGTTATTTTAACTAGTGCTTCAAATAGAACGTTTGCATCAAATATGCTTACTACAGTATCCGATTCAATCGGGACCATCATATTCAGACTTAGCTAAGCGAGAGCTTTTGATTGAGTAACATGCCTATGTTACGAAGCAGCGATAAAAAGTTAGAGAATTTGCATAAAAAATTTGCATATTCAAAATGTCAATTTTTACGTAGCCATCTATGGCTACGTAGCCTTCCATGGCTAAAATGGCTCAATCGATTTCAGCCATAAAAGGCTACATAGCCATAGATGGCTATGTAGCCATAGATGGCTACATAGAATTCGATAGCCATCTATGGCTACTCTCAAAATGAAACTGAAATTCGGAATTTGCCGATCAGCCATTTCAGTTTCATTTTGAGAGTAGCCATAGATAGCTATCGAATTTGTGTGTAGCCATCTATGGCTACATAGCCATCTATGGCTATGTAGCCTTTTATGGCTAAAAACGATTGAGCCATTTTAGCCATGGAAGGCTATGTAGCCATAGATGGCTATGTATAATTCGATAGCCATCTATGAATACTCTCAAAATGAAACTGAAATTAGGAATTTGCCGATCAGCAATTTCAGTTTCATTTTGAGAGTAGCCATAGATGGCTATCGAATTTTTACGTAGCTATCTATGGCTACATAGCCTTCTATGGCTATGTAGCCTTTTATGGCTAAAAACAATTGATCCATTTTAGCCATAAAAGGCTACATAGCCATAGATGGCTACGTAAAAATTGACATTTTGAATATGCAAATTTTTTATGCAAATTTTCTAACTTTTTAACGCTGCGTCGTAACATAGGCATGTAGGTACTCAATCAAAATCTCTCGCTTAGCTAAGTCTGAATATGATGGTCCCGATTGGATCGGATATTGTAGTAAGCATATTTGATGCAAACTTTGTATTTGAAGCAGTAGTTAAAATAACGGAAAGTTGAAGGAAAATCGGCAACTTCATCTCTTGCCACTCCTAACTCGGCCGATTCTGGGTCAGTGCTTCGGCAGGACGATTCAAAGTGGATTAGAAGCGGTGTTGCTGGAGGCCCACAAGGTATTGAAGCAGTATGGAAGCTACAAGACTTAAGTTTGCATCAAATATGCTTACTACAATATCCGATCCAATCGGGACCATCATATTCAGACTTAGCTAAGCGAGAGCTTTTGATTGAGTACCTACATGCCTATGTTACGACGCAGCGTTAAAAAGTTAGAAAATTTGCATAAAAAATTTGCATATTCAAAATGTCAATTTTTACGTAGCCATCTATGGCTATGTAGCCTTTTATGGCTAAAATCGATTGAGCCATTTTAGCCATGGAAGGCTACGTAGCCATAGATGGCTACGTAAAAATTGACATTTTGAATATGCAAATTTTTTATGCAAATTTTCTAACTTTTTATCGCTGCTTCGTAACATAGGCATGTAGGTACCCAATCAAAAGCTCTCGCTTAGCTAAGTCTGAATATGATGGTCCCGATTGGATCGGATATTGTAGTAAGCATATTTGATGCAAACTTTGTATTTGAAGCAGTAGTTAAAATAACGGAAAGTTGAAGGAAAATCGGCAGCTTCATCTCTTGCCACTCCTACCTCGGCCGATTCTGGGGCAGTACTTCGGCAGGACGATTCAAAGTGGATTAGAAGCGGTGTGGCTGGAGGCCCACAAGGTATTGAAGCAGTATGGAAGCTACAAGACTTAAAACAATGTAAAGCTGAAGGAAAATCGGAAGCTTCACCTTCTTCCACTCCGAATCGGCCGATTCTCAGGATAGTACTTCGGTGAGGCGATTTGAAGTGGATCGAAGTGGTGTGCCTCGAAGAAGCTGAAGGAAAATCGGCAGCTTCACCTTCTTCCACTCCAAATCGGCCGATTCTCAGGATAGTACTTTGGCGGCGCGATTTGAAGTGGATCGAAGTGGTGTGCCTCGAAGGAGAAACCATGCAAAGAAGTACAGAAGCTAGAAGAGTGGGAATCGTGGAAAGCTGAAGGAAAATCGGCAGCTTCACCTTCTTCCACTCCAAATCGGCCGATTCTCAGGATAGTACTTTGGCGGCGCGATTTGAAGTGGATCGAAGTGGTGTGCCTCGAAGGAGAAACCATGCAAAGAAGTACAGAAGCTAGAAGAGTGGGAATCGTGGAAAGCTGAAGGAAAATCGGCAGCTTCACCTTCTTCCACTCCAAATCGGCCGATTCTCAGGATAGTACTTCGGCGGGACGATTTAAAGTAGATCAAAGTGGTGTGGCTGGAAGGAGAGAGTTTGTTGAAGAAGTACAGAAGCTAGAAGAGTGGGAATCGTGGAAAGCTGAAGGAAAATCGGCAGCTTCACCTTCTTTGACTCCAAATCGGCCGATTCCCAGGATAGTACTTCGGTGAAGATTGATGACATGCAAATCGTGAGTGGCGGGCTGGATGATCGAAGTGGTTCTGGTACGATCTGGAAGTCAGCGAATGGCAGAGGTGGCCTGGAGGATGAAGACGATTTAGGTTCAGTAGAAGGTGCCAGTACCTGAGTGATTTGAATTTGGCGCACTTCTTACCGATGACAAATCTTCCCAGTTAGGGTCCCACCACGAAAAGTCATAACATTTGGTCCTGTCATGCGAGGGGCTCATTGGGAACCATCAGAAAACTACTCCAATCGGAGTTTGGTCTGCCCGAACTGGGTTGCCATAGAGGGCTAAGTAGCTATCGATGACTACAAAGGCAGGCCCCACTCACTTTCAGCCAAATATGTATCAACATAGCCATCTATGGCTATGTCGCCATCTATGACTACAAAAACAGGGTCTGCCCACTTTTAGCCATAGATGGCTATGTAGCCATAGATGGCTACATAGCCATAGATGGCTAAGTAGCCATAATTGGCTATACTGTGAAACAGCGGTAGCCAACTATGGCTACATAGCCATCTATGGCTACATAGCCATCTATGGCTATGTAGCCATCTATGGCTAAAATCGAGGTGGCCCCACACTTTTAGCCATAGATGGCTACGTAGCCATAGATGGCTATGTTGATGCGTAGCCATCTATGGCTAAACTCGAGGAGGCCCCGCCTTTTTAGCCATCTATGGCAACGTAGCCATAGATAGCTATGTAGCCATAGTTGGCTATGCTGTGGAAGAGTGGTAGCCATAGAAGGCTAAGTAGCCATAGAGGGCTAAGTAGCCATAGAGGGCTAAGTAGCCATGTATGGCTAAGTAGGCGTTCAATAGCCATCGATGGAACATCATAGCCATAGTCGGAGAGGTAAGCCATAAAAGGAACCGATTCGTCTATGGCTTAGTCTCTCTGACTGTCACTTAGTACCATATTGTGCTGTTTATAGTAGTATTTATTCATAGTAGCACGGATACTATAATCGGCACTTAGCCCTTACTAGCAGAAGCTACTCCATTTGGAGTAGTACCCCACATTGAATCACGCTTTGAGTGCGGCTGTTTTTAGCATAAATGTGATTGGAAAATATATGTGCAAAAAAGTAATTGGTCAGTCACGCTTTTTTGTCAGACAATGCAGTGCTGCATACAACGCGTGATTGGCCAGTCACGTCTTTTTTGAAAATTTCAGTGATTTTAAGAACACATTTTGCGTGATTACCATTTTTAGGCACGCATTGCATGTCCCTATGGCCAGGCACGCAAAAAAATCTGCGTCTAAGAGTTAATAGTGATATTGCATAGTACCCGCGGTACTATAAATAGAGAGATACTTCTATTCTGAAAGGAGCAGTTATCAATACAAAACGTGCGAATATTGCAGTATTTTTACCGGCAGCCAAGGCTGCCGGTATAAGATTAGCTTTTCGTTAAGCGTGTAGGATGCAATTGCATCTTAAAGCGTGTGCTCTCGGCGCCGTTCCGCTCGCTCGTTGTAAAGCTGCTAGGCTTTAGACACTCCATAAGGAAGGAGAGTTTACTCGAACAGTTCGTTTTCAGTCATTTCTCTATGAATTTGGCTCAGATTTTCAGAATTTATTAACAAGATAACTGGCTACCTATTGCGAAAGTTTGGCCCGAAAATTCCAAGTCCTGCTGGTTCTGTGGCTCGAAAACTGACAACAGTTTACTGTGAATTGCAACTGAAAGCTGTTTTTTGAAAGAAGCAAAACAGAAAACTGCTTTTTAAAGGAATATTTGAAGCGTTTACAGTCTGACAGAATTGTTTGAAAGACAAAACTGATTTTTAAAGAACTACCTAAAGAGTTACTGTAAGAAACAATTGTTTGAAAGACAAAAAAGCGTTTTGAAAGAATGGTCTGAAACTTTTACTATCAGAAATAATTGCTTAAAACAGTGTCAGTATATAGATATGTATGTACTACTGACTGCAGTGTTGTTGGGGTTTTTAAACGGAAATAGAAGGAATAAGAATGTGGTAATATTTTGGTCCATTTATTTAGTGCATTTCAAGCTTTCTATTGATGTCCTACTGCAGTGCAACACAGGAAAGGACAGTTTCCTCATCACTCACAATTTATTATCAATGCCTTTGGATACCTATATTGTACCTGCACAATTTTGGTGCGAAACTTACAACTCCTGCTGGTGCTGTGTGCCGAAAACTAAAAGCTAGGGCGGTCCACCTAAACTGTGATCTTTTAGTAATACCAAGAGTATAGCCTCGAATGAAATTTGTTGGAAATTGAAAATTCGTGTTTTTGAAAGATAACATAAAGGCATGTCAGAAGGCCGTAGAACGAAATGCTGCTTTGAAAGATTTGCCTAAAGAGTGCAAGAATTCTTTGGAAGTGAAATCTGCTTTTTGAAAGATTTGCCTAAAGAGTACCACAATTCTTTGGATTGGAAGGGAAAATTCCTGTTTTTGAAAGATTTGCCCAAAGAGTCCCAGAGTTCTTTGGAAGCGAAAGCTGCTTTTTGAAAGGTTTGCCTAAAGAGTTCCAGAATTCATTGAAAGAGAAAGCTGCTTTCTGAAAGATTTGCCTAAAGAGTGCCAGAATTCTTTGGAAGCGAAAGCTGCTTCTTGAAAGATTTGCGTAGAGAGTGCCAGAATTCTTTGGAAGCGAAAGCTGCTTTTTGAAAGATTTGCCTAAAGAGTGCCAGAATTCTTTGGAAGCAAAAGCTGCTTTCTGAAAGATTTGCCTAAAGAGTGCCAGAATTCTTTGGAAGCAAAAGCTGCTTTCTGAAAGATTTGCCTAAAGAGTGCCAGAATTCTTTGGAAGCGAAAGCTGCTTCTTGAAAGATTTGCGTAGAGAGTGCCAGAATTCTTTGGAAGCGAAAGCTGCTTTTTGAAAGATTTGCCTAAAGAGTGCCAGAATTCTTTGGAAGCGAAAGCTGCTTTTTGAAAGATTTCCCTAAAGAGTGCCAGCATTCTTCGAAAGCGAAAGCTGCTTTTTAAAAGATTTGCCTAATGAGTGCCAGAATTATTTGGAAGCGAGAGCTGCTTTCTGAAAAATTTGCCTAAAGATTGCCAGAATTCTTTCGAACCGAAAGCTGCTTTTTGAAAGATTTGCCTAAAGAGTGGCAGAATTCTTTGGATTGGAAGGGAAAATCATCTGAAAGAATTATCTGAGGAGCTTACTGTCAGCAAGACTTGTTTGAAAGAGAAAGCTGCATCTGAAAGAATTGCCACACCCACTTTCTTCAAATAAAAGTTTACTGACGTTTTCCTCTGCTGCCGGTCTAATTTTGTAAAAAATTTCCAAAAAAATCTGTCTCTGCCTCTAAAACTGAGAGGATCTTCAAAATGATCAAACTATCTAAAGTTTTATACACTCATTTTGAAGAACCGTCTTGTTGGTGGTAAAGCTTGTTTGTATGAAGGAAAACAGTAGATAGTGAAGTCATAGAGGTTCTGATCTAAATAGGTAGGGAACCTTTTTTTACGACTACGTACGCCGTAATTTGAGCAAAGAACTTCACATACTATTTTTGGTTTATTACAGAGCAGATTTCGTAGAGTGCCCTGTATAGTACCCGGGTTCTCATACATGTACTAGGGGGGTGTTGGGGGTTACTCCCCCAGCTGGAAAGGCCAAACAACCCCCCTCACCCACCCCCCCCCCCCCCGAGACAGGTTAAGGGACCCCCCCCCCCGACCAAAAAGTACAAGTACTAGTGGTGGCTCCAGTATTAACAAACTGGGTCAGAAATCACTAATTTTTAGCCTAAAATTCACTTGAAAAGCCTTTGGAAACCGAATTTGGCGCTTCCACTGCTGATGTTTAAGAGAAATCGGTGTTTTTGGAAGCCCTTTTTGTCATTTTTTGCTTGGTTTTAGCTCTAAAAAGCTATTTGGCAGCTTAAAATTGCGATTTTTAGTAGTGATGTAAAAAATTAATTTAATTGCAATTGAAATTCGCATACTTGGCCCGTTTTTAATTTCAATTCAATTAATTTAATTTAATTGAAATTCAAAAGTTCGGCCATAATTTAATTGTAATTGAATTGAAATTCGCCTGGAATTTCAATTATACAGGGTGTGTCAAAAAAAAACAACCCAGCAGAATTTTTGCTGTAGCAACCGCAAATCTCAACCGATTTGAATGAATCCTACTTTAAATGAAAGACAAATAAATTCTTGAAAGACTGGTGAAGGCCCTATTAAGATACGGTGCTTAGTTCCTGAGATATTTTCCTTCAAACTCAAAACAGAGATTTTGGCAGTGAACAAGAGCGATTCCGTTGCACTTCACAACAAAACGGATTCCTACTGCTGAGGGGCAACAAAACTTTTACAAATGAAGTAACCAAGCATGCGTGGCACCAGAAAAACCTCGTTACGTTAGCCCTGAGCAGTAGGAATCGGTTATATTATGAAGTGCAACAGAATAATAAAAATCGCTCTTGTTCATAGCCAAAATCTGTTTTGACTTTGAGTGCAAATATCTCAGGAACTGAGCATCATATCTTAATAAAAGCTTCACCAAACTTTCAAGAATTAATTTATCTTTTATATAAAATAGGACTCACTGAAATCGGTTGAGATTTGCGGCTGCTGCAGTGGAAAATCTGCTGGGTTGTTTTAATCTCTGTTGTGCACTGCCAAAATCTCTGTTTTGATTTTGAAAGCAATTATCTCAGGAACTAAGCAACGCATCTTAATAAAAGCTACACCAGTCGTTCAAGAATTTATTTATCTTTCATTTAAAGCAGGATTCATTCAAATCGGTTGAGATTTGCGGTTGCTACAGCAAAAAATCTGCTGGGTTGTTTTTTTTTTGACACACCCTGTATTTTCAATTATTTCCTGTGGTGAATGTAAGGAAATGCGTAAGTATTAAGAGGGTATTAGAGTATTAGAGAATGACTTCAAACAAAAACCTATTAAGGGTTTGTCTTGTCACCTCTGTATACTGACCTCGGATGGATGGATGGATTGTCCGGGCGGGGCCGTAGCCCCTGCGTTAAGCCACACTGCCATCACATCCTGCCCTTCCTTCGCTGCCTTCACTACTAGCCAGCACACATGCTCCATGTCAGTCTGGGCGGGTCTCAGTGTTAGCTGTACCCATTCCCGTTTTTCCCAACACGTGTGGTTGCAATTGTAGCTTTAGGTGCTTAGGCAGCTCCAGTCGGTTCCCATTTACCTACTCGCTGTCACCAGCTTTTGGTGGCCTGGGTTGGGCTTTGTGTCGACCACCAACTCTTTGCGGCAAGAAACTTGCCCCGCCGAGTGGATGAACGGACGACCACGCGCACAGTGGCTTTGCGGCCTAAACTACTGCACCAACTGTGCCGGCTTATACTGCCCTCACTTTGTTTTGTAGTGTTTTATGCTCTGCTTCTTATTTTGTAGTTTATAAAAGTCAAAACAGTAATTTTTGGATGTATGGTGGGTTGACACCCCTTTTTGGCGAAGGTACCTAGGAAGTGATGTTGCTCAAAAATGCTGAAAATCTTTAGATTATGTACTGATATATAATAATTAATAACTGTAAATTTTCCCCAGAATGCAATTTTATGCGTTTTAACCAGCTGTCTCTAAGCTTTTACATGGACATTTTTTCGAAGTTCTGGGTCACTGTCACTGTTTTTAACAGCAAAAATGCACCGATTTTCAAAAAATTGAAAAAATAATTGAAAAAGTCGCATAGTTGAAACTTTCCAAGGTTCCATAATTTAATTGAAAATATAATTGTAATTGAAAATAATGGAAAACTATTTCAATTAATTTAATTTAATTTAATTGAAATTAAAAACTGAGCCCATAATTTAATTGTAATTGAATTGAAATTCAAATTCCATAATTTTACATCACTAATTTTTAGCATCCTTACTGAAAAAAACGTGCTAAAAACGCATTTCCAGACGTTCTGGAGCTTTTTGAAATTTTGGACCCCACCTCTGGACGAAACCCCCCTCGACCCCCATCTGAGGAAACCCCCCTCCCCCCCTCCCCCCAGGTCGGCCCGGAGCTGTTACATGTATGCGGGTTCTGTATATGGATTCAAATTCATTTTTCACAAAGCCCTAGCTGCCATGTGTCCTATAAACAGCACAATACAGAATGTGAGCTTAGAGATCAGATCAGAGTCAGTTACGTCAGTGAGGTGAGGTGAGGTGAGGTGAGGTGAGGTGAGGTGAGGTGAGGTGAGGTGAGGTGAGGTGAGGTGAGGTGAGGTGAGGTGAGGTGAGGTGAGGTGAGGTGAGGTGAGGTGAGGTGAGGTGAGGTGAGGTGAGGTGAGGTGAGGTGAGGTGAGGTGAGGTGAGGTGAGGTGAGGTGAGGTGAGGTGAGGTGAGGTGAGGTGAGGTGAGGTGAGGCGAGGCGAGGCGAGGCGAGGCGAGGCGAGGCGAGGCGATCTTATCTGACTGTCATTTATCTTTCAGTTGTTACAATGAAACGCTAGAAGACTGTGAAAAGAAGTGCAAAGCAGAGCTGTACTACGATCAGTGCGGTTGTATACCCTGGACCCTGGCTCATGCCACCGCTGAGGTCAAAACCTGCGCTAAACAGTGCCAAGTGGCCTCAGGAAAGTTGTCCGAATGTTCAAAGGAATGCGGAGAAAATGCTGCCCACTCTTGCGACCAGATGCTGTACACTTTAGTGCAGGAAGAACTAAGCGAAGTCAGCGTAAACAATTTGCTCTACTATGACGAGGGAGAGGACAACTTTCTACTCAAACTTACCATTGAACTGGACAGGGTTTGTTCCATTGGCAAATCACCTCTTTGTTCGCTTATAGTTAAGACAAATGTTGTGTTCGCGTGAGACTCCGAAATAGCAGATGAAGAACACAAACATTGAACACAATAAAGAGGCGAACACTGGTCCAGACATGGGCTAGCATTTCGGCTGAGGGGTGGCAAATTTTCAAATCCCAGGGGTCTGAGTAATTGGTAAGGTAAAAAGTCCGATTTTTTACTATAATCAAGGGTTTTAGGCTAAAATACGTAGGTTAAAATAAGCTATTCTGAGCTCGTTTACGCCTCATCTGACATACTCTAATCATAATTTTCGATACAAAATTCTTCCAAAAAATTCCTGAGGGAGAAAGCGGCGGCCTTAGGGGTAGGTCAGAGCCTGAGGGGTCAATCCCCCTCAGCTCCCTTTGCCCATGTGTCTACTATACTACTAGTGTTTTGTGTTCGTCCGTGTTCGCTCTTCTGAAAGAAAGTGGGTGAATTCGAAAGGGCTGTTATTTCTTTGCTGTATTGCTTCAAAGATTTTCAGAGCATTGCGTTTTTACAATTCACACACGCTTACAAGTATACGTTGTCATCATTTCTGGGAGAGATAGGAGGAATTCTGTGTTCGTGGGTGGGAATCAAGGCGATTGGCATAATTCACGCTCTGCTCTACGCGCTCAAACAGTTACACCACGGAAGAAACATGGTTTCCAGGACGGGCAGAACATTGAGACGCGTCTTCTGCTGTGACAACTCCAAACCTCCGAAACAACAGAAGAATGGTACCGGAAACGTTGTTTGTTTGTGATTGTGCTCGTTCATAGCCCAGAACAAAGAACAGAACAGAACAGAACAGAACAGAACAGAACAGAACAGAACAGAACAGAACAGAACAGAACAGAACAGAACAGAACAGAACAGAACAGAACAGAACAGAACAGAACAGAACAGAACAGAACAGAACAGAACAGAACAGAACAGAACAGAACAGAACAGAACAGAACAGAACAGAACAGAACAGAACAGAACAGAACAGAACAGAACAGAACAGAACAGAACAGAACAGAACAGAACGGAACGGAACGGAACGGAACGGAACAGAACGGAACAGAACAGAACAGAACAGAACAGAACAGAACAGAACAGAACAGAACAGAACAGAACAGAACAGAACAGAACAGAACAGAACAGAATAGAACGGAACGGAACAGAACAGAACAGAACAGAACAGAACAGAACAGAACAGAACAGAACAGAACAGAACAGAATAGAACGGAACGGAACGGAACGGAACGGAACGGAACGGAACGGAACAGAACGGAACGGAACGGAATAGAACGGAACGGAACGGAACGGAACGGAACGGAATAGAACGGAACGGAACGGAATAGAACGGAACGGAACGGAATGGAACGGAACGGAATAGAACGGAACGGAACGGAACGGAACGGAATAGAACGGAACGGAACGGAACAGAATAGAACGGAACGGAAGTTCTAATTTGCTCTCAAGGGATATCATTTAATACCTCAAGCTATAATAACGCCTTTTGAGACTAGTCATGAGGCAGAACCAAATTAGGAAACCGCTTTTCAAACTCAATGGCTGACTGCGACGATAAGAATTCGACCAACTCAGCCCTCGAAGCAACCTTCTCTCTCTTCTTTATTTACATAGTTCTTGGTCTACTGATATTCTTTTCGAACTTCCTAATCCTTTCGGCCGTCCTGGCTCACAACCTCCGAAACAACAGAAGAATGGTACCGGAAACGTTGTTTGTTTGTGATTGTGCTCGTTCATAGCCCAGAACAAAGAACAGAACAGAACAGAACAGAACAGAACAGAACAGAACAGAACAGAACAGAACAGAACAGAACAGAACAGAACAGAACAGAACAGAACAGAACAGAACAGAACAGAACAGAACAGAACAGAACAGAACAGAACAGAACAGAACAGAACAGAACAGAACAGAACAGAACAGAACAGAACAGAACAGAACAGAACAGAATAGAACGGAACAGAACAGAACAGAACAGAACGGAACGGAACGGAACGGAACGGAACGGAACGGAACGGAACGGAACGGAACGGAACGGAACGGAACGGAACGGAACAGAACAGAATAGAACGGAACGGAACGGAACGGAACGGAACGGAACGGAACGGAACGGAACAGAACGGAACGGAACGGAATAGAACGGAACGGAACGGAACGGAACGGAATAGAACGGAACGGAACGGAATAGAACGGAACGGAACGGAATGGAACGGAACGGAATAGAACGGAACAGAACGGAACGGAACGGAATAGAACGGAACGGAACGGAATAGAACGGAACGGAACGGAACAGAATAGAACGGAACGGAACGGAACGGAACGGAACGGAATAGAACGGAACGGAACGGAATAGAACGGAACGGAACGGAATGGAACGGAACGGAATAGAACGGAACGGAACGGAATGGAACGGAACGGAACGGAACGGAACGGAACGGAACGGAACGGAACGGAACAGAACAGAGAACAGAGAGCAGAGAACAAATAGCAAACAACAAAGAACAGAATGGATTTCTTTACATCGTGTCCAAATGGTTTAATATGAGTGTGTGGTGCCTTTCATAGTTATTTATTATTTATTTTCGATAACAACTTGGGACACAGGGGCTCAACACAACAAAACTCATACAGTACATCGACTGCGAGCAGGAAGGGGATCGGGGCATAGACACTATAAAAGAAGAGAGGAACTCTACTACACTGGACCGCACTCTATTGAACTACACTGAACCAGACTGAAACAGACTGATCTTGGCTGGCCAGGGCGACCCTTAAGTAGTACTGATTGGGGTTAAGCCGTGCCCATAGGCGATGTTTTCCGGCAATCAAATCAAGCACATTAATAGAGATGTGCCTCCCATCAGCACTACCAGGGTTGTATATTTTTCCGAAAAAAACCTCGGCCTGTTTTTTTCCAGTTTTTTTCCGGTTTTTTTCCGGTTTTTTTCCTAAATCGCGGAAAAAAACTCCAGCCCAAATTCTGAGTATCCTAGGCTGGTTTTATGATTCCTAACGCTTTCTAGCGCCTTCCTCAGTCTTGTTAGACCAGAAATACACGTGTTACATTGATATAAATCACGAAACAGGCATGAAACAGTGCCTGACAGGTTCCATAAATAACGCTATATGCAAATTTTCTTACAGCAGTTTGCATTTTTGTTTTTTCATGCCAAATTTGGTCTTTTTTGTTGTTTTTCTAACAGTTTTGAGTCAGTATGGCGTATTATACATAGCAAAAGTCCAGTTTTTAAACGAAAAATTACGTAAATTAGCTATTTTTAGCTTGAGTTTTTTTCCGCGATTTATGTTTTTTTCCGACCCTTAGGAAAAAAACCGGTTTTTTTCCGGAAAAAAACAGTTTTTTTCCGGTGTTTTTTTCCCACCTCACATCCCTGAGCACTACCTGTCAGATCCTCTTGACAAGAACACAGAATACATTACAATAAGTCTGTGGCATGAAACAAATCCAGTTAACAGAAATTGAAATGACTGAGGATGGCCTAATTAGATTTGACAGGACAATTAACTCAACTTAAATATCTTTGACAGCAAAACTGCTACATTTCACCAGACCTGTTGTTCTACATTACATTACGCGCGCGGTTAGAATACAAACGAGATATCATCATTAACGATCTCCCGTCACAAGTGATTGAGGTTTTCAGTAGTGGTGACTCAAGTGGAACTGGATAGATACAAGGCAGAGGTGGAGGCAGAGTTGAAGGTTATGCAAGAGACTGTCAATCGATTGGCACAGAACGACTACGTCCCAAGAAGAACGTCCTACAGATGACTTGTATAAATGCAATCATGCTCTCAGCTAATCCAACGTGTATGTACCAGGCAGAGATTTCTAGGTAACAAAACTATTCCAACTGATATTTGAGTGTAAAATGGTGTATGCGAATTTTGTTTATATACAATCTTATAGTGATATTTATTATGCGGTTTCACAGAATGATGAAAATATTAGAGAAAGCGTGTTGAAAGTTTCAAAAATTTTATGAATCGACCGACCGACCGACCGACCGAGCTAGAGCACCTTATTGCCTTTGATGTCACTCGTCATGCCATACAAGAAAGAACCCATCAGATCACTGTAAATTCACGAATGAATGAATACTACTCAAATTGCTACCAGGAACCCAACCCATCTCTAGCCTATTTTTTGCTTGTCAGCTCTAGCGATTTGTTTGCGTGCAGCCGTAAGTTGGCATTTATTTAGTCAATAATACATATAACAGCATTACGCACTATGTACAGTATGTAGCAGAGCTGTTGCCCACTGAGTGCTGGATTTGATTTTGCCGTGCGTGGGATTTTAAAGAGAAATTTGTTGGCGTAAAACTTTTAGTGGCACTGTACAGTAAGTTGTAATTTCCCTCCTCGTTCAAGTGAGAATTATTGAGCGTCTATGTAGGTCTCAGAAGTGCGTAAGTAAAGACAAAGGAGTAATTCAGATTTGGAAAGGTCATGATAGTGGGCGTCATAGAAGTCTTGTTGGCTGGAGTTCTAATTTGCTCTCAAGGGATATCATTTAATACCTCAAGCTATAATAACGCCTTTTGAGACTAGTCATGAGGCAGAACCAAATTAGGAAACCGCTTTTCAAACTCAATGGCTGACTGCGACGATAAGAATTCGACCAACTCAGCCCTCGAAGCAACCTTCTCTCTCTTCTTTGTTTACATAGTTCTTGGTCTACTGATATTCTTTTCGAACTTCCTAATCCTTTCGGCCGTCCTGGCTCACAAGTCTCTGCGCGAGCGCAAAGAATTAGTGGTTATAACAGGGCTCTGTCTCAGCTACAGTATCCTCGGTTTCGGTATGTTCATAGCCGGATGCTACCGTATTACTCTGGTCCTGACGGGAAAAACGCAGGAGCTGCGAAGTCGATTCAGCTGTTTTTTCGCTCCTCACAGCTTTTTCCTGTTGAATGCCAATACCGTCTGCAATCTGATGTGGTTCTTGGTGGCGGTAGATCGTTTGGTTATGGTTACGGTACCGCTATGGTACTACGGGCTCAGTCATTCGTACGGCTGGAGGTTGGTGGGTGGAGCTTATTTCTACACCCTCGGTCAATCGTTGGTAGCTCTCGGCTTGGTTAGCAGTGAGAATTCAGTCAGCGTTTCGGTGATGTGCGCTGCCTGGGACGCGGTGACCACGGGCTTTTGGAAGTTTCAGGCCGCTTTGAACGGCTTCTTGCTGCAGGTCAGTGGAATATATTTAGTGCAGTTATAGGCACAGAATGCCTATAACAGGTAACGGTACTATTCATTATGGTGCCCTTACCTCTAGGATACCCTACTGGCAGCCAGGTAAATTGAGCCTTGTATTGATACAATCCTTGTAGCGTTTAGTTAATTAGTTTGTTTATTCGTCCAAACACAAACAAATCATTCAGAATCCTGGGGCGGACACGGACGTTTGACCGGTTACTGCTCACTCCTAAAGAACTTACTGAGGTCGTGTGCTAGACGCCTCGACTTAAATAGAGACTTTATGTGTCGATATAAGGCTATGGATGGCTAAAAGAACCCATGTTAGCCATAGTTAGCTACTTGGCTTTAGAAGGCTCCATCGACATGTATGGCTACGGCTCCTCAAAGGCTTAACCGTACATGGCTTCAGAGCCTTCTGTGGCTACACGGGAGGGCCTCCCCACCTTTGGCCATAAAAAGCTACAACAGAGACATCTATGGCTACATTGGTACATCTATGACCAAAAGTGGGTGGGCCTATCTGATCTGTGTAGCCATAGAAGGCTACAGAGCCAAAGAAGGCTCTGTAGTCATCTATGGCTATACAGGTCTAGCCACTTTAACCATGAAAGGCTAAAGAGCAATCTGTGGCTATAATGGTGAAGCCAATTTAGCCATAAAAGGCTAAAGAGCCATCTATGGCTACTGCTTGGCTCAAACTAAATTTCGGAATTTGCCGAGTAGCAATTTGTGAAATTCAGTTCTATGAGCCATCTATGGCTGCGCAGCCATAGATGGCTCTGTAGCTTTCTATGGCCAAAAGTGGGCAGGCCCTCCTATAGAGCGTAGCCATAGATGGCGGTGTAAATGAATTTTAGGTCAGTATAGTTCTGTACGTATTGGTGATTCTGATCTACAAGCGGAAGCAGTCGAGAATGATTGGAATCGAAGGAAGGGCGGCAGAAATAGAGGCGGCGAGACAGAAAAGGATGACGAAGACCATGTGTATTTCTTGTATAATAACTTTCTTCTTAGGTGTTTTGCCGGATACCTTGAGAGTGTACACTTATTTTACGCACGGCCATTTTGTGGGTTACATACTAAGTGTGGCCTCTACACTGGATCCCTGTTTTAACTTTGTTTTGTTTCTCAAGCGACATGAGGATATCAGGAACGGACTGATGGCGTTTTTGCTGTGCAAAAGTTTGCCTGAAGAAGAGTCATGAAGTGTTTGACTAACTGTTTTCTATTAAAATCTTATGTTTCCGTGTTTGCTCACACACCGTTAAGTCTTCTTGCCCGATTAGCTAACACAATTAGGAACTTAGCGCCATTTCAAGGTACCGGTAGCACGGCCGGTCTCTGTGGTGGTGGTGGTGCTATATAGGTACTGTTGATTATCGAACCCATATGGAAAAATGGGTATTTTGGGAATACTTACCCAATACACGATTACTTTGGAAATACCCAGGTATTCGGGAATCGGTTTTTTTGTCCAGCTTACTACAATTTTTATCAAAAATTACGTATGATCGCAATTGAAGCGTTCAGACGAAGAAATGCCTCAGTCCACTTATTAAAAAATTGAGTTCAACTAGGCCGCACATTCCCCTAACTATAGACGTGTTCAATACAAATTATTTCATCTGAAAACATTCTATGTCATAAGTTTATTACATTTTATTGTCATTTTTATTGTCATTGTATCATAATACAATTTAGGGCATAGCTTTTTGCACAATTTATTTCAGACTGGCCGAAAACTTTGAACGCGTTTTTCTCGTTTCATCTAGTTATGGACTGAGGCATTTCTTCGTCTGAACGCTTCAATTTTTTCGTTGTAATTTTACATTTTTGGTGCTTGCAGAAGCACATTCTATTACGATTTTCTTCCAAAATATCGAATTTGAAGGATTTTTAGCCCTCTGAACCTACTCCCTGCCATGCGCGAAAATTCAGATGTAGGCGGTATACAGGATACTGCGAAATCAGAATTATGTTGAATGGGTTAGTGAGTTGGTTTGGCAGCACCAGACAGCTCGGTGTCAATTGGACCAAAGGAGTTTGTAAGAATAGCCAATCAATGAGTGGCTTTTCTCAATTGAAAGCCTTTATACAGTTGGAAGCTTAGAAGATAAAGTTTACGGCCTAAGGGGTCGTCTCCAAATGGCTAACCGAAATGCGGCGAGATTTCGGTCAGGACTGACTGAATATTTCGCCGAAAATTTCGGTCGTCCGCTCAGCCGGCAAACCGAAATTTTCGGTCTGCCCGAAGACTTGGGACCGAAATCTTCGGTTGACCCAATTTCGGTTCTGCCGAAATATCGGTCAGCTCAGCGCGCTTTGTTTAACAGCTGCGCAGGGGACTGGAAGGTTGACGTGCCCAAAGTAAACAGATCGCATGGCAGATCAGTGTCAATGACAGGGTCGATTAGATTGTTTTTCTGGTCGCACAAAAGCCGACTGGCCGGCCGGCCGCTTCTATTATACGTACTGGCGTTAACAACAGGCACCAGTTCTGGAAACTTGTCGCTCAAACGCTTTCGGCCGGGTGGAAGAGACGCCCTAGCAGACGAGTTGATGGCAGGCGCTTCTAACAAGCGTTTGGGCGTCTGCCCCGACTTCGTAAACAGCAAGTAACTGTTTAGGGAGTATACTTCAAGCTGAAGGGCTTGAAGTAACTTTTCAGGTGTACAGTTGGTTCGGCGAAACAAGGGGTCGGTAGAGCTGCCCGCCGCCATTCTGGTTGCGGCAAAAATAAAGAGAAAAAAGGGATACCTCTGCTGCGCATCTGTGCAAAATCTGACTTTGCTACTTTTCGGGTGTCCTAAGTGGATCAACTGTCTTTTGTTTTTAGAGATAGGCGCGCAACGCCAAAGGGTCCTTATTCACCAGTGAGCTTAAGGAACAGCCGCTAAAAGACCATCTGGCATTGACCGATAATTCGGTTGACCTCTGGCCGGCCGGCCCAGAGATTTCGGTTGACCTCTGGCAGGCAGGCAGAGAGATTTCGGTTGACCTCTGGCCAGTAGCTTGCCAGACACAAGATTTCGGTCACTGACCGAAATTGCCGGCTCTAGCTGACCGATAATTTCGCCGAAAATTTCGGCCGAAATTTTCGGCTACAACCGTAATTCTGGCGAAATCTCGCCGATATTTCGTTTCAGCATTTGGAGACGAGCCCTAATAAACCAATATATAAATATTTGGAACAAAAGGAAAAGGTGCAAAACATGGGTGTTCGCTCAAATTGACAAGTACTAACCGTCATTTAAAAACTTATTCAAAGTTTTGCGTGCCGCTGGTAGTGGCAAAAGAAAGTTGGATATACAGTAGATGTCACTGAAATATGTAGTATCTGCGAAAAACTGTCAATACTGCTATAAAATCTATTTCCCGGTATTCCCGGTATTTCCCGGTATTAAGAATGTGCGAACCGGGATTGGAAACCGGGAGCGAAAATACCGGGAATTCCCGGTTCTTCGGGAAATACCGGGATCCCGGTTGCATCACTACCCCAAACCCATTTTTTTCGGTTTAATCACAGAGTTCGAAGGTAGGGGTATCGTACCATAAATGGTACCCTTACCTTTTTACCTTAGGCCGTATATGGTACCGGTAGCTCATACAGCGTTAAGTGCCTGACTGTAACAGCTAGTTAATCACCAATCCTCTCTTGCGTCGCTTTTGCGCAACACGCATGCTAATTATCATTAATTTCTAAAATTGCTCAGAATTGTAGGCATTTTCTTTGCAAGGCGATTGTTTGTGCGCTTGTTAAGCTTAACGAAGCTAGACTCATTACCTGTCTGCCGATGTTTTGAAGAGGTCGGTTCAGAAAGTAAGATGGATCTTCAAGCTTCCCTTTTCACTTCAAACATTTCGGAAAAATAGCAACGAAAACTAAGTCAAGCTTCAGATAAGAATGTGTGAATGAATCTCTAACCACAGCAAAGAAGTTTGCAATTTAGTCATACGATCTCCAATAAGCTTGTAAAACTGTCGAAGCTAGATGTCGTCGGACTGCCGAATTCGTTCACTGAACATTGATGTATTGTATCGCTATCATTTTTTCCTCGTCTTCTGAACAGCTGAGAATCGCGCTTTCGAGATTGGCGGTTGCTATGTAAAACATCTGTAACCCCTATTATCAACTGAAAATTGAATCGACAAAGGAGTTGATTAAATTTTAGAGTCTCGAAGACAAGTGGATAAGAAAGAGCTCTAGATCTACGTAAAATATAGGTAAGAGCCGCTTTTCCTTCTGAATCAACGGGTACAAGCCAATTACAGAAAGAATGCTTGACCAACTGTGGACTGTGTGTCTGCTGTTCAATTTTCTCTTTTACTGCATGATAGTCTACGTTCTAATCAAGCATCATAAGAAGTTGGGCTCTAACTTCTTTACAATCGCCATTTTCAACGGAATAGCAGACATCCTCTACATGCTGCTGGAGCGGTTCCTGCTGGGATGGGTGTTGTACAGGTTTTTCTTCGAGCAAGTCCGACACAGCGTCGCTTGGGCCACCTTCGACACCATGGTTGACTACATAATCTACTACATACAGAGCAGTCACGTGCTGCTCACTGCAGCCAACCGCTTCACCGCTGTGATGAAGCCACTCATGCACAAATATGTATGACAGTCAGGCCTTAACGCCGTTTACAGTACCTAGGCTAGTGGCACCATATATGGTGCCCCTGCCCTCGCATTGATACTGGTACCGGTACCATAAGGTACCCCTACCTTCGCATTGGTACCGGTACTATCACCACATATGGTACCCCTACTTTCGCATTGGTACTGGTACCGTCACCGAATATGGTACCCCTACCTTCGCATTGGTACTGGTACCTGTACCATACATGGCATCACTCTGTTTAGATGTTGTACTATATGGTAGTGGTACCATATATGGTACCTTCAGCCATGGCCATGGCCACAGTCCCCGCACGTGGGATACCATATACTGTATAGCACCGATACCATATATGGTGACGGTATCATTTATGGTGCCACTAGCCTAGAAGCCGGTACCATAAACGGCGATACCAGACTGTATGATGTTCGGTTTTGTGTCTTTGAAATATAGTCTGCAATCAGTTTAGTGGTGGAAGAAGTACATGAAGAGGGCGTTGTGTGTGGCCTGGACCTGGCCGGTTCTGTTTGTCTTGCCCATGCTGCTGCCTGGAGCATGGTCGCAATATGACGACCTTCTCAACACCTGGTACATTCCAGTGATCATACCGAATAGTACAGAGGTGGGCTGTTAAAGCTATAAGCTAACAACTGAATATCGATTTTCATTTCAGATTGAACCACCATGGGTAGGTTTATCGTTGTGTTAGTTCATTGAATACAGACAATTCAGGGCAGTTAGGATGCAGCCATAATGGTAGCATGAACAGAACAAGGAATGACAGAAGTAGTGTGGAGCCAGCAGCTGGGCGGGGAGCAAGAGGGGAAGTAGGAGCATAAGTGGAAGCGAAGCCAGAGGAAGCAAGAATGGAAATCAGAGTGGTAGGAGAGCCAAAGGGAGAGTCTGCTGGAGATAGAGCTGGAGCCGGAATGGAAATGAGAATCAGTGTGGTAGGTCAGCCAGAGGGAGAGTCTGTCAGAGCTGGAGCAGGAGCTGGAATGAAAATTGGAATTAGAGTGGCAGGGAGTCAGAGGCAGTTTCTGCTGGAGCTGGAGCAGGAGCCACAATGGAAATCGGAATCAAAGTGGTAGGAGAGCCAGAGGGAGAGTCTGCCGACGCTGGAACAGGAGCTGGAATGAATATGAAATCAGAATCAGAGTGGTAGGAGAGCCATGGGTGATTCGATGCCGATGCCGGAGCCGGAGCCGGAGCCGGAGCCGGAGCCGGAGCCGGAGCCGGAGCCGGAGCCGGAGCCGGAGCCGGAGCCGGAGCCGGAGCCGGAGCCGGAAGTCTTTCTCAGAGAGGAAGGAGAGCCAGAGGGAATGTGGCGTGTGCCATGCTGGAGTTTGAGGAGGAATGGAAATGGGAATCTGTGCGGGAGGAGAGGCACAGGGATAGTGGATGCAGGAGCCACAGCCAGAATGAGGAGGATGTGAGAGGAAATAAGAGTGTGAATAAGAGCCAGAGCAACAATGTGAGTGAGCCAGGGCTATTTGTTTTCCAGAAAAAACTCAAGCTGGTTTTTTTCGTTTTTTTTCAGTTGTTTTCTGGTTTTTTCCAAAAGTTATTTTCCATGGTGACAGTTGGTTTTTATTGCAGAATTCAACGAAATAGCGTGAGTTTTATTACAAAATGCACTAATTTTATCCTTTAGAGTACTAATTTGATTTTAAAACAACAGAAATACAATAATAAAAGTTGCCTGAAAATGGTACTGGTATTTTTTGCCAAAAACAGCTAGGTTATGACCTGGAAATGCTTGTAAGGTGTCTGTTGACGTAAATTTAAAGCATTTGAAGCATATTTAACCAGTTATTGTGCCTATTTCTTTTAAAAACTTGCTTGAGTTTTTTTGCGCATTTTAATTTTTTTCCGAGGCCCTTGGTAAAAACCGGTTCTTCCGAAAAAAAACGAGGAAATAAAACCGACCAAACATCCCTGGAGTGAGCGAGACTGTGAGTGATAGCGGATTAAGCAGAGTGAAACTGAAAATCGAGTAATGTAAGGACAAGGAGCAGGAGCAGGAGGAGAAGCATAGCAGTGGGAGGAGGATTTAGTAGACCAAGAAGGCAAGAAGTATTTTTACAGGGTGAAAAGCTGTACAATGGTTGGTGGTTGTACATAGAGATTTGGACGTACAGTCCAGCACTGATCATCAACTATGTTGTGATTGTCTCTACAGTGCTGAAAGGAAAGAAGTCATCTGAGCTGTCTAAGAGCCAAGCAAACAGGGATCGAATGGAGTCTAAGTTTGCATTGATCGGTGTAATGTTGTCGGCTAGTTACATATCGATGAACATATTTTTGTTCATTTCCGTTTACGGTGGTTATCCCACCATGTATACTGCTTGGTGGTTTGCTAGGGATATCTTTGTTCTCTGCAACCCCTATCTGCTGCTTGCTCTCTGTGACAAATATCGCAAATATTTCCTGAGAACACTCCGTTGTCGCACAGAGAAAGTGCAGAGTGTCAATTCAGGCAAATCTTAAGCCTCGGTTTCAAATACAAATCTCTTGCTAGGAAAAGTAAACAGTTTAACTCAAAGGAACTTGGTCAGAGACAGTTCATTTACATACATTTCTGTTAAATAATACCCAATAAATATTTTTCTTTGTGTTGTGCGTTGATGTTTTTCAAAGTTCTTTTGTTCAGCTGTGCTGCTTTTCTGAGTGTTCTTTTCTCAGTTTGCTTGCGATTTATAGTTTTGACGTATTAACGTTTCTTCATGGTGTGTTGATATGTTTGTGTTCTTCGAATCTGTGTAGCGTTCAGTGCTTGTCAGGTTTTAAGGCAAAAAATAAATATGTTTAGTGTGTAAGTTAAAAAAAGATTGATTAGTATTCGGAGTGATTTAAAAATTATTCAAGTCCAGGATAGTTTGTGGATCGTGCGTGTGCGTGTGTATACAGTAGGTATGGGCGACCATTTTTAATAATTTGCGCTACGACCACGAAAATATGCTGAAAGGGCCGATAGCATGACCGCATAGGACAATTCAGGCAAAAAACCGCATTCGATTTCATTAAAAATTAGAAAAATGCGATTTAATGACAGCCGCCTGCGAAGGACTTTTCTATGGCGCACTTGGTACCATTTTTATTATGGGCAATATATTTGAATAACTCGCGCTACAAGAAAAAGTTTATGCTAAAACGGCGATAGCATGACCGGATGCGATAAATTACGCAAAAAACCGCACTTGATTTCATGAAGAATTAGAGAAATTCGTGTTTAAAACAGTTTTTGTGTGAGCCGCGCAGTTTGGTAATTAGCATTTGGTCGCACGTTTGAACTGGGACTGATTTTCTGTGGCGCGATTTACGAAGATGCAACCCACTTGATTGTTTAAAATCTACTAGAAGGCCGTGAATATCCGTAACACAGCTACGTAAATTAATGCGAAAAAGTATGATTGCAAGCGTTGCACAAAACAAAATACTGAAATGGGAAAAATTTAGGGTTACAGAAACTTCAACACCGTTTGTGGGGTTAACGACTACCCTAACAGCAGAGAGCCAATTCTTGTATCATTCGAAAGCCTGAAGTCTACTACTGTACTCAGAACCGATTGAAACCCTTTCGCCAAATTCATCCTTTTATCACAACAATCAGGAACACGAAAAAAGTCCACGAAAAAGCCGATTTTCAGTAGTTAAGAAAGAATCAAATTTGTGGGGACCGCGTCAAACTGCGTTAAGAAAAAGAGTGGTGCTATATAGGTAACAAGTTACGCTGATTTCAAATCCGATTGAAACCAATTTAAATAAACTCTCCTTTCAACAGAAAATGGACGTTGAAAATCGACGAATTCAGTTTTTGAGAAAAAAATGCCCTTTAACGGCTGAATTATGGTTCAAATGCATCTTATTCGATAGCTCGTACTCTCTACTCTCTCGTACTAGTTTCATATAAGTACATCACTTCCTACCGTCAATAACCGAACATAAAGAAGAATTTGCGCTTGAAGTTGCGAAACCCGTTTTCGGACCATATTTTGCCCGTATTTTTGTATTTTCTAAACGGCGCAGCCGGACGAAGCGTGCCCATCCCTATATACAGTAGTTGTTTGTGCTGGTTGGTTGGACAGTTTTTCTACTAAAACTTGATTCACGCTTTACATAGTGCGGTAAAAAATGTCCCATTTTTAAATTCGTTCATCAGTGGTTCATCAATTTCGATCAGATTTTCAGGATTAAATAACAAAACAATACATGTGGATTACCGTTGTCAAGTAAACTAGTTCAGGAATTTACTTGCTTCTTAATTTACTTTCCCCTTACTTTACTTCAAACAAATTTACTTTGATTTTAATTTACTTTTAACTTTTAATTAAATTCTAATTTACTTTTCAACATAAAAATTTGTACATGTATACCCTAAAATCACCAAATACAGGATAGATAAAAAAATGTCCCATCGCTTTTTCGGCCTTCACTCAAACGTTTCGTTCTCAGTCACTTCTATACCGATTTCGCTAAAATTTTCAGCAAAAATTAACAACATGGTTGGCTAAATATTCTGCAAGTTCGGTGCCAAAATTCCAACGGATAAAATTTTTTGAACGGAAAAGTGAAAATCATGGTCGCCTGTGTAAATTCAAATTTCCCGCGTTATTACGGCGCTATCGCTTAGATAGTTGCAGGAATGATCGGGCGGATATTTGGTCATAACATACGTATTCAGACGGCAGCCCTCTGGCTTAAGGGGCACTAAAATTGGGGAATTTTAAAACATGATCGAAAGTCCTATAGTTAAGAAATTTGTACATTCTGGAACCACAGCACTGAATCAACACAGATTGTAGCAGGAAGTTCGACAAATGAATGAACCTGATATTTAAACTCTGTTCCACATCTACTGTTGTTTAGTATTGGATTTTCCGTTTGTGTATGTGTATGTGTAGTGTATGTGTATCAGGGATGTGAGGTGGGAAAAAAACACCGGAAAAAAACTGTTTTTTTCCGGAAAAAAACCGGTTTTTTTCCTAAGGGTCGGAAAAAAACATAAATCGCGGAAAAAAACTCAAGCTAAAAATAGCTAATTTACGTCATTTTTCGTTTAAAAAATGGACTTTTGCTATGTATAATAGGCCATGCTGACTCAAAACTGTTAGAAAAACAACAAAAAAGACCAAATTTGGCATGAAAAAACAAAAATGCAAACTGCTGTAAGAAAATTTGCATATAGCGTTATTCATGGAACCTGTCAGGCACTGTTTCATGCCTGTTTCGTGATTTATATCAATGTAACACGTGTATTTCTGGTCTAACAAGACTGAGGAAGGCGCTAGAAAGCGTTAGGAATCATAAAACCAGCCTAGGATACTCAGAACTTGGGCTGGAGTTTTTTTCCGCGATTTAGGAAAAAAACCGGAAAAAAACCGGAAAAAAACTGGAAAAAAACAGGCCGAGGTTTTTTTCGGAAAAATATACAACCCTGATGTGTATACACATTTACCTTCAAATGTGTATGGTAATTTGTGTATACACATTCAACAAAACAATGTGTATTTTTGTGTATATTTGTGTATGTGTATTGTACTGAAAATGCAAAATTTTTGGTAGATTTTTAGCCATAAATGCTAGGAAAATCAAATCTCTCAATGTCTGCTGCTTGAAACCTTGGATAGATTTGAAATCGAGTTATTTAGGCCATTTGAAGGCTTTATGAGCATATCTACTGTTTATTACTGCAGCAAAAACATTGAAATTTTACGATTCTGTTTGAAATTTTATCGACTTTTGCTGATCAAATACACATACACAAAAATACACATGTTGAGTACTGTTTGTGTATGGTAATGTGTATCGCAATTTTCAATGTGTATGTGTATGTGTATGTGTATGTGTATACACATTGAAAAGACAATGTGTATTTTTGTGTATGGTAAATGTGTATGTGTATACACAAACAACAGTATCCACATCATAGAAACCTACTCCACAGTGTTTTTAGAAAATCGAAAATCTTCTGAATTGTCATCTCACCAGTTTTACGAAGAAAAGTCACATTTTGTCATGTCAGGTAGCCCACTTGGTCCCGTGCTTTTCCTTGTTTGCATGAACGACCTTGGTTCAGTAGCGCAGTCTTCACAGTTAAAATTGTACGCTGATGATGCATGTTCAAAATGTCCAAAATCACGTTTTTGGCCGTAAATACCGCAAGGGGTATCGGAGAGCAAAAATACCGCAGTGGTGGTGTTTTCTACTGAAGACCTATCGATTCATCACATAAAAAGTATAGGTCAGAAAATTTCATGTTCCGCCTTTGTAAGATGCATACTATGTTTACATGATCTGTAACAACAATCTGCTATGTAGTCGTAGTGTCTGTCGATGGCCAGTATAAGCCAAATCTTGTTGATAACAACAACCAGGCAATAAAGCCGCCTATACGATCAAAGAGCTTTCAGATTAATTAATTAAAAGCTAGCTAAACTGCAGTCAAACGTCGAATTGAATTGAACGCTTGGCGCCCTCAAACTACACCTTTTACCTCAACTTTCACTCGGTAAGATTAGTCAAACATAGATACATTGTGAAATTTGAATTGGTTTAGAATACGATCAAGCGATGATTTCACTTGTAACTGCTACCATTCTGTGCGTAATCCTTGTCAGTGATCGGGCGATCTGTCGTTACACCAGTCGTGATTATGCGCTCGAAATTCCCAGCTTAGCCCAGAGAATTGGCGATGTTATAGTACTTGAGCGGGGCGAACAACGGTCCGGGCCTAGGGTAAGCGCTTTTTAATCTATACCTTAAACGATTTCTCTGAGTCCCCCTCCGATATTTCTGGCAACCAATTTTTTGGGCAAATTTTTGCAATTTCAGACTCAAAAATTACCAAACTTGCCTGTAAAACGGCACTGTATTTGAGTCCAACTTATTGTTTCGCAGCAAGTTAATAACAAATAGCAAGTTAGTTATTTATTTTTGGGCGAAATCGGGTAGCAAATAGCAAATTCCTAGTAAGTTAATTTTGGGCAAAGCGCCGCCTATCAAATTAATAGCTAGTTTGTTTCGGATTGAGGGAGTGAGAAATTTGCTAGCAATTTGCTAGTATTTTACTAGGAATTTACTAAACTCCGACATATTCAGCCATTATCCCTCCCTATCTTATCTTCCCTCCCAGTTCCCCCACTTGCCCTGGGACCTGATGTGCTGCCAGGATAAACTTTATACCCAAGCTTGGTTACGCTACGCGATGAAAGATTTATACTCAGCTTTTGCATTTCTATTGCCATGTATTGTTTTCGAGTAAACGAGTGCTTCTTGCTTCATTGGCTCGCGAGACCGGCTAATACTAGCTAAAGTAGGGCTACAGCCAAGTATGGACAAAAGTCAGTCTCTAGGCTGACAGTAGATTCGGCAAATACAAAACTACTGAATGTGTTATGTTAGGGATAAAGTTAGAGAAAATTCTTGCTGGTGCTTCTCTTCCTGCTGTTGCTTGTTCAAGTTCAGTTACAAGCAAGTTAATTAGAAAATAAATTAATAACTGGGAAACAGTAGTCCAAATTAGCGATTTTGACCATTTTTGAGCGTTGTAAGTGCCAACCCCCTCCCACAATTTGGGCTCATACCTCCCGGCCGGCGCCAGATCCCCAACCCCAAACCCCTTCGCCTTCGGCGGATGACCTGTTTCATGTATGGATTGATTCATAGTTTATTTTATTTATTGATTGTTGATTTATTGTTTGTTTGTTTGTTTGTTTGTTTGTTTGTTTGTTTGTTTGTCGGTTGGTTAGCTGGTATAATTTTTTGTATTGTTCTAGTGTTTGTTTGCGTCTAAATTTTCAAAACAAGTTTGCAATTTAGTAATAAAACCATGAGATCATACAGAAATGCAAAAAATAAAAAGTCAAAGAAAACTCTATGCAAAAAATTATTGCGTGTGTTCATTGTCTAAATTTCTTCAAAGCGCAAATCTAATGTTGAAGTATGTGTTGACAGAAATGTGTATTTAACCCACTCATCTAGTCTGTAGAATCATTGTTTTGTTTGTTCTGACAAGTAAGTGTTTGTTTAAGATTAATTACATGTCATTTTGTAACAACTTCTTACACAAGCATTTGCAACCATCAATTAATGTGTTACAATGTCATAAAATTGTTTCAGTTCATGATGAAACGTCAATACAACCGCAGACCAAGTGTTCGGGTGCCAGTGCGTATTCGGTTCGGCTGAACTTTTACCGTTATCCTGATTGATTAACTGTTTGTATAACCGTCATACATAGTAAAACAACAAGTGAGCGCATTTATTACAGAAGCAAACGTCTGTGGGTACACAGTCCACAAGTTTCCCTGCATTTTGAGGCAATCCTTTTGTCAGTTTTGCAAGCTCCTCGGGCCCTCAAATCCTTGCAATTATTGTAGTAGTCGAAACATTGACCGCTTCTGGACTTTCCCCGACAGAGACCTCGGGTACACTTGCCAACGCAATCGCTACAAGGCGGTCCAGTCTCAAAAATTGGATGCTGTCTGTAGTTTCCTCTGCAAAGCTGACGGTAAAAACTAGAACTAAATTTGAAAACCTACATTTCCTTATAACGGCAGACCAGAAAGTTCATAGCAAACTTTTCATAGCCCTGCATTCCTCTGCAATTCTTCTTGTAGCCGCAGCCCAGCTTGGCACTTTTTGCCCAGACTATCTAAAAAGCAATGCTCAACACTGACTGAATTCTGTGTACATTTGCACCTGTGTGTAATGGCCTCGATTCATATAATCATACGCAAACGCATGATAGTCTCTGATTGGAGCAAGGTTGACTTCATTAAACCAATTTTGAGTCATCAATTTCCAGCTATCCTTTTGTCCGTTTATTCCGATGTTTTCTCCTGCATCCTCATTGCCGTTGTCTGAGAAAAATACGTTGAAAACTGTCGATTGAATGTTCAATTTGAACCTTTACCATGAGCGAAGACACATCTATTTGCATGGCTCTGTGCTTTGGCTGCCAGGTCAGCATCCCATGACTGAAATTCAGCTCACTTAGATCAGAACTGTTCCCGTTTTCTAAACAATGCATCAAATATAAATACCATTTCAGCCATGTACTCGGCACTAGGAACACCAGCCTGATTGCCTAAGGCTACCTTTGACCTGAGCGAATTGTGCAAATCCAATACTTCCCGCTGCCAACGACTCAGATCTTGACCTATATAACTTATAGACAGCTATAGGTTTTGTTCCATAAACAATGACTGACTTGAACTTGGCATCCAGTCAGTTGTTGATTGGTTCCGATTCCCATCTGATGTTGACCAGCCAGTGTTGCCCCGGTTCCGATTCCCATCTGATGTTGACCAGCCAGTGTTGCCCCGGTTCCGATTCCCATCTGATGTTGACCAGCCATTGTTACCCCGGTTCCGATTCCCATCTGATGTTGACCAGCCATTGTTGCCCCGGTTCCGATTCCCATCTGATGTTGACAAGCCATTGTTGCCCTGGTTCCGATTCCCATCTGATGTTGACCAGCCATTGTTGCCCCGGTTCCGATTCCCACCTGATGTTGACCAGCCAGTATTGCCCTTGTTCCGATTCCCATCCGATGTTGACCAGCCATTGTTACCCCGGTTCCGATTCCCATCTGATGTTGACCAGCCATTGTTGCCCCGGTTCCGATTCCCATCCGATGTTGACCAGCCATTGTTGCCCTGGTTCTGATTCCCATCTGATGCTGACCAGCCAGTATTGCCCCGGTTCCGATTCCCATCTGATGTTGACCAGCCATTGTTGCCCTGGTTCCGATTCCCATCTGATGTTGACCAGCCAGTGTTGCCCCGGTTCCAATTCCCATCTGATGTTGACCAGCCATTGTTGCCCTGGTTCCGATTCCCATCCGATGTTGACCAGCCATTGTTGCCCTGGTTCTGATTCCCATCTGACGCTGACCAGCCAGTATTGCCCCAGTTCCGATTCCCATCTGATGTTGACCAGCCATTGTTGCCCTGGTTCCGATTCCCATCTGATGTTGACCAGCCAGTGTTGCCCCGGTTTCGATTCCCATCTGATGTTGACAAGCCATTGTTGCCCCGGTTCCGATTCCCATCTGATGTTGACCAGCCATTGTTGTTGCCCTTGTTCTGATTCCCATCTGATGTTGACCAGCCATTGTTGCCCTGGTTCCGATTCCCATCTGATGTTGACAAGCCATTGTTGCCCCGGTTCCGATTCCCATCCGATGTTGACAAGCCATTGTTGCCCCGGTTCCGATTCCCATCCGATGTTGACAAGCCATTGTTGCCCCGGTTCCGATTCCCATCCGATGTTGACAAGCCATTGTTGCCCCGGTTCCGATTCCCATCCGATGTTGACAAGCCATTGTTGCCCCGGTTCCGATTCCTACTAGGAGGTCTATCTGGTCTATTTTGTTGTGACCAACCCTGATTGCTTGCAACACGGTTGCCCTCAGGGACAGCTCCAGTGATTTCTACACAATTTTATAAAAAATGTACGGATACAAATAACAAAACACACCGAATTCATTGCCGCATTGACCACAACTTTTTTTGCAGTAGACGTTAGTATCCTTGTCGGTGTCACATCTGTCGATAAACAGTGGACACCAACCCACTGTATCTTCGCACACTAAAATAGACAAAACTAAACCATAAAATATTCGCCAAAATAATAGAAAACAACACCTCCACAGTTATTACAAGTTTTCAAGCAGTTTTCTTTGACAAACCAAGCTGAATTACAGAATATTCGCCAGGCCTGGCAGGCTTGATGCTTGTCCTGACAATTCTGAGCCAAAACAGGATAAATAACAAACGCTACGGCCACAACACACCACTCTAACATTTTCTGATTTGTAAGCCACGACAATCGGTCCATCCAGTTTTATTCCAACTCTAAGAGGCCAACTGATCTATACATTTGTACTGTTTACTTTTTTGCATCTTTGACCAGAACTGGTCTTGAGATGCCAAGAGCACTTTAAAAGAGCTTGAAGTACATCCTTGGCTATAGCTTGACAATTCTATTCAATACGCAATGAGACAGCAAAAATGACCTAATTCTGTGGCTATTCGTGACTTAGTAGCAAGAACTAATACTACTGCTTTATCTAACTTACGTTACCATAATTCGACCACTCAGTGGGTGCAGGTTCCACAAGCTTTTGGACACTTTGTGGAGATTTTTTTATCAATTTTGCAGAAACCCTTCCGTTTCAATTCCTCACAATTGGCATACACATCGAAGCATTGACCACTTTTTGATTTTCCTTTGCAAAGACCTCGCGAACATGTACCCGAGCAATCACTGCAGGCCGGTCCCGTTTCGAAAATGGGGCGCTCTCGAAAATTTCCCCTGAAATTGCTAAATTATGCATATAAGACTAAAAGAAGGAAGGAACTACGGCGGTTGATAGCGGCAAACCAAATAATTCATATCGTATTTTTCGAATCCTTCCATTCCTCTGCACTTTTTTCGATAGCCGCAGCCCAATTTATTGGTTGTGGCCCAGACTAACTACAACAAAAATAATATATTACAAACACAAATTTTGATCAAGAAAACCTGGGTGTAATGCCCTTGTCTTCTGCGCATGTAAATTGATTTCATTTCGTTATAGTCGTCTATTGGTGCATAATCGACTTCATTGAAAAAATTGTGAATAATCACATTCCAGCTATCTTTCCTGCCATTGATGCCGATATTTTCTCCTGAATCCTTGTTTTGAGGGTCTAGTATATGTTTTGATTGTCTAAGATTGGTTGACGTGGATATTTTTGTCACGTTTACCATGATCCCAGATACATCTGTTTGCATAGGCTTGAGCTTTGGCTGCCAAAGTAGGATCCCAGCTCTAAAACGATTGGGTATTTAATACTGTTGCATGCGTATACGCATTACGCATATCATTACGCAAAGTACGCATTGCATTTCAGAATGCGTATACGCATACGCATACGCATACGCATTTGAATTTCATTACGCAATATTATTACGCATTTTGTCAAAAGTTTGCATATTTTTGCGTAATGCGTATTCGGTCTGAAAAATAGCTACATTTTCGAATGTCTTGCAAATATTTAGTTCAGATTGTTACCGAATGGTCATTCTTCTTAGTTTTTAGTGTGAGGTGAGGGCACCAGAAATTTGCTGAGGCATTTAACAGTCAGGCACTTAACGCCGTTTATGGTACCGACACCATATAAGGTGCCGGTACCATATATGGTACCGGTACCGCAGGTAGTGGTACCATGTATGGTAGCGGCACCATATATGGTACCGTCACCATATATGGTACCAGTACCATATATGGTACCCCCACGTTCGAGGTCTGTGGTGGTACCATATATGGTACCGGTACCATATATGGTGATGGTACCATATAAGGTGCCGGTACCATTTACTGTATAGCACCGGCACCATATATGGTACCCCCAGCTTGGCGTTGTTACCGGTACCGGTACCATATATGGTACCACTCCGTTCAGATTTCGTACCATGTATGGTACCGGCACCCATGGCCATGGGTAGGGGTACCATATATGGTGACGGTACCGTTTATGGTACCGACACCATATAAGGTACCGGTACCATATATGGTACCACCACAGTCACCGAACGTGGGGGCACCATATATGGTACCGGTACCATATATGGTGACGGTACCATATATGGTACCGGCCCGTCACCTTATATGGTGTCGGTATCATAAACGGCGTTAAGTGCGTTAAAGCTTTAACTAAGCTGGGCTTGCTAATATTTAAAAAGAGGGAAAGATTTAACAGAAAAGGAAATGTGCGACAAAACCGTGAATTTAGAGTTTCCACGGTTTTCGGAAACATGAGATGAGTTGTGTTGCATGGGCAGGCTATCTGTTTATGCTTTGCTTCCACTGCGTATGTTTATTGTAAATTTGATTGCTATTAGACCTCTTCAGGAAATGAGCATTCGACTGACTTTTTGTAGGAAAACGTATAAAATCTCTTGCCTGTTGAAAACATACGTTCAGTACATACCATACATGTAACAGGTCATCTGCCGAATAGGGAGGGAGGGGGGGATGGGGGTTCTGGCGCTGGTCAGAGGGGTTTGAGCCCAAATTCTAGGGAGAGGCTGAGCACTAAAAAAGCTTAAAAATCGCGATATTTTGGCTAAAAATCGTTAAAAATCGCTAAATAGAAAGAAGAAGGTGAAAACGTTAGGCATGTGCAAGGGCGTAGCTGGGAATCGAACCCAGCACCTTCGGATTTCCTTTGAAATTTGGGCTCAAATGCAGCTAAAAGTGCTGTTTTTTTTTCAGGCAATTTTGGCAATTTTTGTTTCTGAAATTGTAAAAAATCTCCAAAATTTGCTAAAAAATTGCGTTGCAATTCATTTCAAGGCAGGAATTTGATTATTGGATACCTAAACAACACACTGTGGAGACAAACAAGCCGTTCAGAGAAATTTCTGATTGTTTCTGAGATTACGCATTACGCATACGCATTACGCAAAATACGCATTGGTTTTTGCAATGCGTATACGCAAACTCATACGCATTTGTAATTGGAATGCGTATACGCATACGCATACGCATACGCATTTGAAAAATCCGGTATTAAACAACAGTAGTATTTAATAAACAATCTGAAAACCAAGCGGCTTACAAGTTCAGCCATAAATTTTGCACTTGGAACCCCGGGCTGATTTCCTAATGCAACTTTTGATCTAAGTTCATTGTGCAAATTCAGTACTTCCTGTTCCCATTTACTGAGTTGTTGTATGCCTATAAAGTCTCTTAATAGATTTCTAAATTTAGTATGAAAAATATGTTACTTGTAGGCGGATTCCACTGAACTATTTCATTTATTAGACTTAGTTTAGTTGTTGATTCATTTTCTACTGAATTGATGGCAGTAGTATGATGGGTGTTTAGGTGGTGTGATGTTGTTATCGTATTTGTTGAAGGAATTTCAACATCTGCCACAATATTTCGGTTCACGTTGGAGACTGTACTGCTTCCAACTACATCTGAACATACAATTTTTACCCTAATTTTCATTTTTAGCATGATATCCATCCGCCGAAAAACAAACCAAAGTTTTTTCCGCAGAGGCCGCAACTCTTTTTGCAGTATAAATCTGTATTATGGTCGGTTCCACATCTAGCAACGAACCTATCACACCAAGTAACGGTGTCGTGACATACTAAAATACGATATCACAATCATCTGATGTAAATTTAGAATAAACTTGACACACTTCCACAATGATCGCAGGTTTTCTGGCAGTTTTCTTTGACATACCAGGCATTATTGCAGTAGATTTTCCATAAATGGCATGAATGGTATTTATCTATACAATTCTGAGAAAATACAGACGCAAACAGTGAGAGAACGAAAAGCGAGAACATTTTGAAAAATCTGATAACAGGTTTTCATCTAACACCAACGAATTTAAAATTATATGCTGCTACTATTATTATTTACACTTTGATCATTCACTCAAACCTGTTCTGCGGTGCTTCAAATACATCTTTAGAGAATTGTTTGTGGTTCGGTTGCGCCTACATATATAGCATCTTCAAACAGAACATAGATTGTACATTACATAAAATAGGCGCGGACAATGCGAACGCATTTGCCTATCAATGCAATCAGCCACCTAAGTTGATATTCAAGAACTACATTCACTTAGACAATTGTTCAACATGCTGCTGTCTATCTTAGTTAACAGCATTACTTTCTGCTCGACTATCTCAGAGAAACACCCACAAAAGTCAGCCAAATTAAAGCCACTAGAACTAGAAGTTTTGGGCCGGCCACTGAGTATTGGAGATCTGTATGATATGAGGACAAACCGCATTTTTGCCCCCGCATCTTTTTGGTCCAGTTCAGAGCTTAGGGAAACAGAAGATAATTCAAACTTGGTGATTGAAAAACACCCTTTCACGAATTTAGAGGTTTCAGCAGCAAGATCAACAGCAGATAAGTCTAACTTACTCGGATTAAAGGCTGGATTATCGGTATGAAAACCTTTGTTTTTGGTCCCTTCCCTTCCCTTCCCTTCCCTTCCCTTCCCTTCCCTTCCCTTCCCTTCCCTTCCCTTCCCTTCCCTTCCCTTCCCTTCCCTTCCCTTCCCTTCCCTTCCCTTCCCTTCCCTTCCCTTCCCTTCCCTTCCCTTCCCTTCCCTTTGTACTTGTTTAAGTTTAGCTTGATCTTCTGGATGGACTTCTACATGTCGAGGGTTCAGCAAAGTTTGTAAAGTCAGCAAGTTCAACGTCAAAAACAGTTTCTGTCAATCTATCCTTCAAAAAATTTACTCATACTGTTGCCTTATCAATGCAATCGCTGCGCTCAACCTACGATGGAAATTTCTCAAGGGTATGGGACTGGATTTCAGCTAAAAATGGAAAGTCAAGGGCAACTCACTTGGTGACCAAAATTCTGTATGGAGGCAGTGCGATTTTTCATTTCTACTATAACCTTGACCGAAAGGAAAGTATGTCGCAAATTGAAGGCAATCTAAAGGTTGCGCTTCGATTGGGAAATTGTAAAGATTTCTAATTTTCTACCTTTGACAAGAACACAAAAAGTGACTTTAGCTGGAAATAGCAGTGGATCTGGTTCGGCAGAAGCAAGTGCAAAACTACGAAACAGTTTGAACAAGACCAAATTCGAAATGAGTTGCCAATTTTTCGGCGACGTCAAACCAGCGCGCAATCCTGTCGACTATTTTAGCGCTATTGAAATTTCTAAAGTAACTTGTAACTAGAGTGCGAACAATACCTGAAAACCCAATACCTAATACCTACATTGCTGGGCCAAAAAATGTATTTCAGTGAACAGCTGTATTGCAGTGGTGTGTATGCATTCTTTTTTGCAAACAAGAGCTTTCAAAAAAATTTGAAAAAATAGGCTTAGAGAAAGCATTTAAAAGCAAATTCTGAGTGTCAATTTTGCAGAAAGTAACAGCTTTAGTACTCACTAATTCGTCATTCAGTCGGGTTTCTTATTTTCGATGAATTCTTTTCCTAAAAAGGTGTTGTCAACCAACCACCCAACAGCACTGTACATTCTGAATCATTAATAATGGCACAATTTTTGTTAGATAAGAAGAGATAAATAAATTACTGGAGTACTACTTAGAAAAGCGAACACTATGAGAAATTGTACTAACTTTTAGTTGATTAACAGATAAACAGCTTATTAAATCTAATCGTCGGACAAAGTTTTCGATTTTTCTAAATCAAGTTGTCCGGTCAACATCGATTTTTTGTTGTTGACAGTTCCCAAATTAGAATTGGGTATTGAAGGACAAAAACCTGGAAAACAGCCCAATAAACCACTTTTACACAGAAAATACCTCAAGAGATTAACCAGAAATCGGCTATTCCAGTAAAGATATGGTTATTGCCGCTAGAGGCCTTGAAGGATAAAGTAAAGGCATTGATTAACAGGATAAAAGGCACTATTTTAAAGCAGGTGAAGTAGCCTGGCCTCACGTTAGCTAATGTTTATAGAGTTTTTCAGTTTATTGAACTGTTCAATCGGTACGATCAAGCTAAAAGTGACTTGAATCAACTCACAACTTCTGCCTTAGCTGAAGCAAGTCCGACATTCCGTCAACAAATACTGAAAGCCCAGGTTTTGCTTTCTGAAATCAAGCAAATAATGGCTCAAGAAACTCAAGGATTACGCCAAAGCCAACAAGCAAAGAAACTTTTGTACGCATTCTACACTTACTGCAAAGCCGCTAATTGAAGCCGTGGATTTTTATATTTTTCTCGTGTATCCTGTAAAGGAGGCTTCAATTGGAAGTTTTGATTGAGGTATTCTAAACTTTCAGGAATATAAAGTTGTACCTTTGCAGAAATGTTCTGACCTTAGTTACTGGCTCTGACTCGATTTTAAGCATAGAAAACCTGGAACGATTTATGCAGGTACTAGTTAATATTATTGCTATGTTTATCTGGCATTTATGGCAACAACAGGCAACATGGTATGTAGTTTGTGCTGATTTCAGATGAAACTCGCTGAAGACAATGCATTGAGTCTCATATTCAACCCTAGCATAGAATTGGCTACTCAACCTGGAACATTTGAAAAGCATATTTACAGTTCCTTAGATTTTGTGGTAGCATTGAACTTCAAGTACTTTCTCATAGACGACCCATACCTGAACTTGCTAAGCGAAACACTGCGAAACGCAACAAAAATGGTAAAACTTTCAAATCTAATTAACTACTACCGGAGCTTTCCACCTATAAGACCGGGTCTTATAAGCGGAAAATGCCTAAATTTGTTGTAACATTTTTGCACCAGATATAAAACCCTGGTCTTGTATGTGGAAACTCTATATTTTACAATTAAAACTCGATGTTCTGCATGAAAAGCATGAAATACACTGGCTTTGATTTTTGAAACAACTGACTGTACGTTTAAGTCTGAATAGCTCAGTTTTAAACAAGTTTTGAAAACTTAGGCAACTTAGAAGCTCCAATATGCTTACAGCAGCTATCTAAACCTATCAAATCAAGAATTTTACCAAGATTACGCAGGTTTTGGAACAATTCTTGAACGACCTGAGTTCAAAAACTCCATATTCATTATTATCTTGTAAAAAATATACACGAAAACACACCATTCTCAGCTTAGACCCGGTCTTATAACTGGAAAATGCCCCCTGACACACTCTGCTTCCTGACCACCTGCTATAAGACCCGGGTCTTATAATCGCAAAAGAAACCCAGTTATATGACCCGGGTCTTATAATCGCAAAAGAAACCCAGTTATATGACCCGGGTCTTATAATCGCAAAAGAAACCCAGTTATATGACCCGGGTCTTATAATCGCAAAAGAAACCCAGTTATATGACCCGGGTCTTATAATCGCAAAAGAAACCCAGTTATATGACCCGGGTCTTATAATCGCAAAAGAAACCCAGTTATATGACCCGGGTCTTATAATCGCAAAAGAAACCCAGTTATATGACCCGGGTCTTATAATCGCAAAAGAAACCCAGTTATATGACCCGGGTCTTATAATCGCAAAAGAAACCCAGTTATATGACCCGGGTCTTATAATCGCAAGAGAAACCCAGTTATATGACCCGGGTCTTATAATCGCAAAAGAAACCCAGTTATATGACCCGGGTCTTATAATCGCAAAAGAAACCCAGTTATATGACCCGGGTCTTATAATCGCAAAAGAAACCCAGTTATATGACCCGGGTCTTATAATCGCAAAAGAAACCCAGTTATATGACCCGGGTCTTATAATCGCAAAAGAAACCCAGTTATATGACCCGGGTCTTATAATCGCAAAAGAAACCCAGTTATATGACCCGGGTCTTATAATCGCAAAAGAAACCCAGTTATATGACCCGGGTCTTATAATCGCAAAAGAAACCCAGTTATATGACCCGGGTCTTATAATCGCAAAAGAAACCCAGTTATATGACCCGGGTCTTATAATCGCAAAAGAAACCCAGTTATATGACCCGGGTCTTATAATCGCAAAAGAAACCCAGTTATATGACCCGGGTCTTATAATCGCAAGAGAAACCCAGTTATATGACCCGGGTCTTATAATCGCAAAAGAAACCCAGTTATATGACCCGGGTCTTATAATCGCAAAAGAAACCCAGTTATATGACCCGGGTCTTATAATCGCAAAAGAAACCCAGTTATATGACCCGGGTCTTATAATCGCAAAAGAAACCCAGTTATATGACCCGGGTCTTATAATCGCAAAAGAAACCCAGTTATATGACCCGGGTCTTATAATCGCAAAAGAAACCCAGTTATATGACCCGGGTCTTATAATCGCAAAAGAAACCCAGTTATATGACCCGGGTCTTATAATCGCAAGAGAAACCCAGTTATATGACCCGGGTCTTATAATCGCAAAAGAAACCCAGTTATATGACCCGGGTCTTATAATCGCAAAAGAAACCCAGTTATATGACCCGGGTCTTATAATCGCAAAAGAAACCCAGTTATATGACCCGGGTCTTATAATCGCAAAAGAAACCCAGTTATATGACCCGGGTCTTATAATCGCAAAAAAACCCAGTTATATGACCCGGGTCTTATAATCGCAAGAGAAACCCAGTTATATGACCCGGGTCTTATAATCGCAAAAGAAACCCAGTTATATGACCCGGGTCTTATAATCGCAAAAGAAACCCAGTTATATGACCCGGGTCTTATAATCGCAAAAGAAACCCAGTTATATGACCCGGGTCTTATAATCGCAAAAGAAACCCAGTTATATGACCCGGGTCTTATAATCGCAAAAGAAACCCAGTTATATGACCCGGGTCTTATAATCGCAAAAGAAACCCAGTTATATGACCCGGGTCTTATAATCGCAAAAGAAACCCAGTTATATGACCCGGGTCTTATAATCGCAAAAGAAACCCAGTTATATGACCCGGGTCTTATAATCGCAAAAGAAACCCAGTTATATGACCCGGGTCTTATAACCGGAGGGGTCTTATAGGTGAAAAACTCCGGTACTAAACTGTCAATCGAAATCAGATGAGACTATCCTAGGAACTATTCGAAGCAGTGCATATGGGCAGTGCTCTTATTAACGATGAACTTTTTGTCTCCTGGACGAACCATCCGAAAAATGACGTCAGTCCTGTTTATTGGTCAATCTTACTTTTCAAAAGATTGGCACAAAGAAACCAACTTTCAAACGACAATGTGAAAATAGTGGTCACAGAGGAAGGCATAAATTACAACGAAACCTTGGCAAAATCTGCAGATTTGTTCACTGTAAAAATGCAAATCTTTCGATTTGGAAGACTCGAGATTGAGGCTGACCAAGAAAACTTGATCAAGGTACAGTTAATGGACACTTTTAAATACATTCAGAATAACGCAATTAACTAAACCATATAAAATTCGTAATTTTGGATCAGCATCCCGATTCTACTACAAAGGTATCGTTGACTTTAGCTTAAAATGTCTCTTAGTAGTAGAGTTTAGCGTTTCCGGTGCTGTGAAATTAATGTGTATGCAATTTTAGAAGCCTTTTATCATTCGTTTATGATTTAGCTTTGGAGTTTTTCACAACTTCAGTTTAAATCTAAATAAACGGCTGGGGCGTCTAATTGGAAAGTACTGTACATGGGCGTTTATTTGGAAATGGCAACTTCTCTCCATCTGAGCGATGACTGTGCATAATTTGAATTTTTTAACTGGTTTCTCGACAAATACTGATAATATCGTGCTTGTTATAGTGCAACTCATGCTGCTTGATTTTTGAGGTTTTAACTACCGTATAGTGCTGTTTATAGTACCCCCTTATTTATAGTACCCCGGGTACTATAAATGGCACTAAGTGCCGCTTATAGTACCCCGGGTACTATAAATGGAGACAGATTTTTATTCTGAAATGAGCTGGTATAAATACAAAATGTGCGAAAAACACAGTATTTTTGGTGCTAAACCTTGTTTGTATGAAGAAAAACAGTAGATAATGCAATCATACGAGGTTCTGATGCATGCACATAACCTATTTTTTACATCAAATCGGTAATTTGAGCAAATAACTTCACATACTATTGTTAGTTTCTTATAGAGCAGATTTCATAGGTGCCATATATAGTACCCGGGTACTATAAATGGATTCAATTTTATTTTCACAAAACCCTAAGTGCCATATATACCATATGCCATACCCGGATACTATAAACAGCACTATACAGTAGTGATTTAAAAAAATAATTTAATTGTAATTGAAATTCTCATAATTGGCCTGGTTCTCATTTCAATTCACTTAATATAATTTAATCGAAATTCAAAAGTTGGGCCATAATTTAATTGAAATTCGCAGGAATTTCAATTATATTTTCAATTATTTCCTGTGATGAATGTAATAAATTTGGTTAGTATTAGTGGCATACATGTAACAGGTCATCCGCCGATGGGGGGAGGGGGGGTTGGGGGGGGTCTGGCGCCGGCCGGGGGGGTCTGAGCCAAAATTTTTGGGGGAGGGGGGTGGGCACTAAAAAACGCTCAAAAATCGAGAAAAATCGCAATTTTTGGCCTAAAAATCGCCAAAAATCGCTAATTTGGGCTGAAATACAGCTAAAAAGTGCTGTTTTGCAGGCGATTTTGGCAATTTTTGTGTGTGAATGTGTAAAAAATTGCAAAAATTTGCTCGAAAATTTACTTGCCAGAAAAATCGGAGGGGGGGTCGGTAAAATCGTCTCGGGGGGGGGGGGGTCCCCATCTGGGGGGGGGGCCTAAGTCGGGTGGGGGGCAGACCCCCCAGACCCCCCCCCCCTGTTACATGTATGATTAGTGGCGCTAACGACTTCAAACAAAAACTTATTTTGGCCTTGTCACCAATTTTATACTCACCTCACTTTGGGGCCATCCATAAACGACGTCGTTCCAGAGGTGGGAGGGGGGTCGGCTGAAATGCGACGATAGACGACGCACCAGGAGGGAGAGGGGGTTAGCACAGCAGAAAACGACGTCGGTTTTTTCGGAATTTTAGAGAACTTTGAATGTATTATTTTCGATTTAGGTACATTCTGTCAAAGATTTCTACATTCAGAAAAGCTTCCCAGAGTGGCTGAAGGGATCTATTCAATTCATTGTAGGGGAGGGGGTCCGAAAAATCGGGATTTTGGAATGACGTCGTTTATGGACGGCCCCTTTGTTTTGTAATATTTTACACTCTGCTTTTTATTTTAGAGTTAATAAAAGTAAAAACAGTGATTTTTGGATGTGTGGTGGGTTTTAACATACTTCTCGGTGAAGGATGGGAAGTAACGTAAGTCAAAAATGGTGAAACCTTTTAAGATTGTGTACTGATAGTGAAATGAACTTGATAACCGTAAATTCCCCTAGAATGCCATTTTATGCGTTTTTTAAAGGTAACTTTTTAAAATCTTCTCGTCTGGGTTAAATTGAAATTAAAACCTGAGACCATAATTTACTTGTAACTAGTGTTCCGACGATATCAAAATCCGACGATATTCGATATCGATATCGATATCGATATTTTCACCTCAATATCGATCGATATCGATATTTATAGTAATGAAGGAAAATCTGAGAATTTGAAAGCGCAGGCTACTATTTGACTATTTGATGCAATCAGCGATCTGATGTCAATTAAGTAGAGAAACGCCGAAAAGGTAGTGGCCCTCCTGAAGCCCTTCAATGAAAAGGTTAACGTCCCTCAGACCGATGCCCCACCCTCATTACGCATAAATGCGCTCAGACAGAATAGCATATTTTAAGTTATTTTAATGACAAATAAGCCAACAAGCTTGACTTTAGTAAAAATCCCACTTTTTTCCTTGCCATCCTTTCAACCGCCCATCAGCCCGGCGGTACCTCCTCAGGATTTTAAAATTTGTAACCCCCCAGCCAAAATGCTAGCCCATGTCTGCTTCTGCCCTCCTGCTTCAAGTGTGCGGAGTGAGCAGCTCTTCAGTGTTGCTGCAGGCAGACATTTAGTAATGTAAGCTTGCTGTCTAAAAGCTGAAAATGCCGAGGAATTGATTATTCTCAGAGCTATCATGCCACAGTTAGGTTCTGACTATACCATCGATATCTGAGTTGCCCAGAAAAAACTGTTTTTTTACTGTTCCGGAGAAATAAACTTGGTGTCAGTTTCGTTTTTTCCTACTTTTCTGCACAAAAAATATCGAAAATATCGATGCGAAATATCGCGATATCGATGTCGGTATCGATATTGGAAAAAGGGTCGAAATATCGACTTTTCGATATCGATATCGATATATCGTCGGAACCCTAATTGTAACTGCATTAAAATTCAAATTCCATAATTTTACATCACTATAGTGCGTTCAAAAAAAGAGCGAGCTGGCGGTTTTTTGCGAATAACTTTTTATGGAGCCATCGGAGCGACTTGGGTCTCATAACCAAAGTTGTAGAGCAGGTCGAGCTCCGGTCTGGGGTAAATCCTAATCTGCGCTACGTTCACTCTGAACACTAACTTGCGCTACGTGAAAAAATGAGCTTTTTCCTAATCGCGATGAAAATGAATTGACTTCAGAATTCGATCTAAAGTCTTTGGGGAGTTCATGATGCTTTCGTGACGTTTCCAGGTCAAACCGTTCCGGAGATATGGCCGGTCAAAGTTTGCAAAAAATCGCGAAAAATGACGTTTTTTCGAAAATTTCCTCAATTTGGTGCGGAAATATAGACATACAGATGGATTTGGTCGAAACTTCCTCGAAGAGGGTATTCAGTACCGCTGGAATCGATTTTGACACTTCCGGACCCTGAAAAATGTGACCCTGATACCGTAATATGGGTCCCAAGATGGAATACCTCAGACATGCCATATTCTGCAAGAGTTATTTGCGAATAACTTTTTATGGGAGCCATCGGAGCGACTTGGGCCTCATAACCAGAGTTGTGAGAGCAGGTCTAGCTCCGGTCTGGGGTAAATCCTAATCTGCGCTACGTTCACTCTGGACACTAACTAGCGCTACGTGGAAAAATGAGCTTTTTCTTAATCGCTTGATGAAAATGAATTGACTTCCAGAATTCAGATTCTAAAGTCTTTGGGGGAGTTCAATGATGCTTTTCGTGACGTTTCCAGGGTCAAACTGTTCCGGAGATATGGCCGGTCAAAGTTTGCTTAAAAATCGCGAAAAAAAGCGTTTTTTTCGAATATTTCACTAATTTGGTGCGGAAATATAGACATACAGATGGTTTTGTTTGAAAATTCCTGAAGAGGGTTTTCAGGACCGCTGGAATCGATTTTGACACTTCCGGACCCTGATAATTTGACCCTGATACCGTAATACGGGTCCCAAGACGAATTCCACAGACATGCCATTCTGCAAGAGTTTTTTGCGACAGTTATAACGAAATCAGGATCAAATTTTCAGGGTCCGGAAGTGTCAAAATCGATTCCAGCGGTCCTGAATACCCTCTTCAGGAAGTTTCAACCAAATCCATCTGTATGTCTATATTTCCGCCCCAAATTAGTGAAATTTTCGAAAAAACGCCATTTTTCGCGATTTTTGCAAACTTTGACTGGCCATATCTCCGGAACAGTTTGACCTGGAAACGTCACGAAAGCATCATTGAACTCCCCAAAGACTTTAGAATCGAATTCTGAAGTCAATTCATTTTCATCGCGATTAGGAAAAAAGCTCATTTTTTCACGTAGCGCAAATTAGTGTTCAGAGTGAACGTAGCGCAGATTAGGATTTACCGCAGACCGGAGCTCAACATTCTCTACAGCTTTGGTTCTGAGGCCCAAGTCGCTCCGAGGCCTCCCAAAAAAGTTATTCGCAAAAAACTCTTGCAGAATATGGCATGTCTGAGGTATTCATCTTGGGACCCATATTACGGTATCAGGGTCAAATTTTCAGGGTCCGGAAGTGTCAAAATCGATTCCAGCGGTCCTGAATACCATCTTCAGGAAGTTTCAACCAAATCCATCTGTATGTCTATATTTCCGCCCCAAATTAGTGAAATTTTCGAAAAAACGCCATTTTTCGCGATTTTTGCAAACTTTGACCGGCCATATCTCCGGAACGGTCTGACCTGGAAACGTCACGAAAGCATCATTGAACTCCCCAAGGACTCTAGAATCGAATTCTGAAGTCAGCTCATCTTCATCGGAATTAGGAAAAAAGCTCATTTTTCAACGTAGCGCAAATTAGTGTTCAGAGTGAACGTAGCGCAGATTAGGGTTTACCCCAGACCGGAGCTCGACCTGCTCTACAACTTTGGTTAGGAGGCCCAAGTCGCTCCGATGGCTCCATAAAAAGTTATTCGCAAAAAACCGCCAGCTCGCTCTTTTTTTGAACGCACTATAGTTTCAAACCATTTTTCATAATAGTTTTTTTATCGCTTTGAGAAACTTTTATCTGAATAACCGCCCATGGGCGTTTAATTGGAAAAAGGCTTTCTACGTAAATAAACGCCCAATACGCAAAAACCCGGTAGGTTTGTTATTGTATTACTAATACTAGAATACCTAGTTAGTTGTACAGGTGCTCTATTCAGTGAAAGATGAGAAAAATGTATCTAATCTTGACAAACTGATTTCACACAACTACATAAATTGGACAAACTGGGAAAGTTTGTTGGTACGCGGCCCTCAAAGATTCGGTTTCAAAAGTTACCCTGGACTCTACAGTCTCTTCAACTCCACTGCTTTATCTACTACTGACCTTAACTTGCCCGAAAACGCAGTCTGGACGAGAATTTATCCTGGTACAAAAACTGTTCACTAAAACAGTTAATATGATAACTAACCAACTATAAATAATGACAGACTTAGATGAAACAGCAGTAAAAGAAATCACTTTTATTGGAAAGAAAGGAAATAAATGGAGAGCTGGTATAATTGAGCATGATGGAGCTGAAAATATTACAAATGAATGCGTTACAACTGGTAGAATAGAATGTGGGCAAAATAGTTTTGGTGTATAATTTTGTTTATCTTTAGGTTCCAATATCTCACCTATACCACAGTGTTGGAGCCCTAGCTTTTGGCAACCTCAGATAGTGCCGGTTGGCGCAGAAACCTTCAACCAAAATAGAACATTTACTGAAAAGAATGATTTTTAGTGATTATCGAGTTGATAATGTCTTTATTGTAAGTTTGATAACATCATACCAGGTCGGGATTTTTAAAAAGTTTAGGTTTTTCAGCTTATTTATTTGCGATTTTAGACTACAAGTAAACCTCTGTGTTGTGCTGCTGGGATTTTCATTAACATGCAGAAAGGATAGGGAATGTATTTTGCAGTGTGGTGCACTTTTTAACTAGGTAACTAGGTAACTAGGTATACCTAGTATTACCTAGTTATTTTTCGAGAAAAGTACCTAGTATTACTTTACCTAGTTTCCGGACACAGTGTTTTACCTAGTTTTACTTTACCTAGTCAAAAATTCTAAGAAACTAGGTAAACTAGGTAAAATCCCTTACCTAGTTACCTAGTTGAAGAAACGGCCATGACCTGATTATACAAAGCTACATACAGTACACGCAAACTATCGATCGGTTCGCCGCCGCCCGCTGAAGTTTACGCCAATTTAATATGTGCGCAGTTACCACATTTCCCTAGACGCTAAGCCTGAGGTTAGGGCAAAGGCGTAGTCTGAATCTACGGCTAAGTCCTGGTGTTCTAAGCCTAAATGTAAACCTGAAGCAAAAAAGCTGGAAATTTACTCAACCGTGAAGGCAATTAGGCTGAATAGGAAAGTTTGTTAACTGCGCACATATGAGAACTATGATAAAATAAATGAAAATGTTCGCATGCAATTCTATCGTAACTTTCTTCCAAGATCCTTAATCAAGTTACTGATGATCCATAAAAACGTCAATGCATAGAGTATTCCGCAGATTTAGATTGCGCTTCCGTTATTTAAATGCGATTGTCGTCAAATAATCTATTTCTGCATAATTTAATAATTTGAATGGTTTACCTAGTTTTACCTAGTTTTCAATGGCTTTACCTAGTATTACTTTACCTAGTTTGCAGCCCGAACATTTTACCTAGTATTACTTTACCTAGTTTGTGGTCCGAGCATTTTACCTAGTATTACTTTACCTAGTTTCAGAATTTCAAAATGCACCACACTGGTATTTTGACGCATTTGAAAAGTGTTATAAATATAGCCAACAAGCTAGTGCTAAAATGAAAAGGCATTACCAAAATCAAAATTCTAGTACTAAAATTTGGGGCCATGCAAAAATGACGTCATCGATTTTTGGCCATTTTTTCGACCCCCCTCCCCCTTGTCATCGGTTGTCATCATTTTCCAACCCCCCCCTCTAAAATCGAAAAAATGACGTCACTTTTTTCCAACCCCCCCGAATTTGCAAAAATTTCTGGTAAGGCGTTTGATTTTGACATGATATGGTATAGTATGGAAGGAGCTGTTTTGAATTTGGTTTGGTATGGTACTACCGCATAGTGCTGTTTATAGCACCTGGGTATATATGGCACTTAGGGTTTTGCGAAAATAAAATTGAATCCATTTATAGTACCCGGGTACTAATGTATGGCACCTACGAAATCTGCTCTATAAGAAACCAACAATCTATGTGAAGCGATTTCGAACTTTGAAAAATAAAAAAAAATAGTATGTTAGTATGTGAAGTTCTTTGCCCAAATTACCGAATTGATGTAAAAAAAGGTTTATGTACATACATCAGAACCTCTATGATTACATTATCTACTGTTTTTCTTCATACAAACAAGGTTTACCACCAAAAATACTGTATTTTTCGCACGTTTTGAATTTATAACAGCTTATTTCAGAATAAAAGTGTGTCTCCATTTATAGTACCCCGGGTACTATAAATGGCAATAAGTGCCGTTTATAGTACTCTGGGTACTATAAATAGGGGGGTACTATAAACAGCACTATACGGTAGTTAGTACTAAATTCACAGATTGATTTTTGTACTAAAGTCTGTTCAAAAATCTTTGGCGCTGGGTACATCCGGCAGTGTCCCGAATTTATGCGTGGTGTGAACCCCATACATGTATATATGGATCTGTTCCTCTCATCAACGAGATTACTATGCTGGTCTCGAAATTTGCATATTGTACTTTGCTTAGAAGAAAGGGGCCTGACAAAAAAATCGGCTTTTTTGGCAGAGCGCCAATTTTTGTGCCGATGGCATATTCGGATTCCCCAACCTTCAGGCATCTCAAAAATACTACCATATATGGGTCTACGATTAACCCTACCAAAGTTACACTCGATTTTCTAACGCCGACAAGCGGTCAAAATTTTGCTCTCCCATAGTTAAGCACAAAAATTCATTCAAGATCGAACACATGGGGTTTTTTTTCCTCCAACCAATTTCAACTTCATGGTTCTATATTATTTCGGACATGCTGAATCCAGCGGTCACACTGGTTTTGCTCTAGACTTTGATTTTTGCTAGAAATTTGACCTTGAAGTTAGGGTGTCCACCTGAATTTCAGAAAGGCATAACCCAACGTATCTTGTGTGGCCCTGGTCAAAACCCCACACATGTGTATATGGATCTGTTCCTCTCATCAACGAGATTACTGTACTGTTCTCGAAATTTGCATATTATACTTTAGTTAGAAGAAAGAGGCCTGACAAAAAAATCGAATTTTTGGCAAAGCGCCAATTTTTGTGCTGATACTAGATTCGGATTCCCCAACCTTCAGGCATCTCAAAAATACTACTATATATGGGTCTACGATCAACTCTACCAGAGTTACAGTCGATTTTCTAATGCCAACATGACAACAACACTTTCTGAAATTCAGGTGGACACCCTAATTTCAAGGTCAAATTTCTGGCAAAAATCAAAGTCGTAGAGCAAAACCAGTGTGACCGCTGGATTCAGCATGTCCGAAATAATATAGAACCGTGAAGCTGAAATTGGTTGGAGGAAAAAACCCCCATGTGTTCGATCTTGAATGAATTTTTGTGCTTAACTATGGGAGAGCAAAATTTTGACCGCTTGTCGGCGTTAGAAAATCGAGTGTAACTTTGGTAGGGTTAATCGTAGACCCATATATGGTAGTATTTTTGAGATGCCTGAAGGTTGGGGAATCCGAATGTTGCATCGGCACAAAAATTGGCGCTCTGCCAAAAAAGCCGATTTTTTTGTCAGGCCCCTTTCTTCTAAGCAAAGTATAATATGCAAATTTCTAGACCAGCATAGTAATCTTGTTGATGAGAGGAACAGATCCATATTTACATGTATGGGGTTTTGACCAGGGCCACACAAGATACGTTGGGCTATGTCTTTCTGAAATTCAGGTGGACACCCTAACTTCGAGGTCAAATTTCTAGGAGAAATCAAAGTGGTAGAGCAAAACCAATGTGACCGCTGGATTCAGCATGTCCGAAATAATATAGAACCGTGAAGCTGAGATTGGTTGGAAGAAAAAAACCCCCATGTGTTCGATCTTGAATGAATTATTGTGCTTAACTATGGGAGAGCAAAATTTTGACGACTTGTCGGCGTTACAAAATCGAGCGTAACTTTGGTAGGGTTAATCGTAGACCCATATATGGTAGTATTTTCGAGATGCCTGAAGGTTGGGGAATGCGAATCTGGTATCGGAACAAAAATTGGCGCTTTGTCAAAAAAGTCGATTTTTTGTCAGGCCTCTTGCTTCTAACTAATGTTCAATATGCAAATTTCGAGAACAGTATAGTAATCTTGTTGATGAGAGGAACAGATCCATATATACATGTATGGGGTTCACACCACGCGTAAATTCGGGACACTGCCGGATGTAGCCAGCGCCAAAGATTTTTGAACAGACTTTAGTACAATTTTGGCATGGTAGGCATCCCAATGCTTGTGTAGTGTTCTGTTGTTTGTTGTTTTGCATGTGTTTATACCCTCCATACATGCGTACATGTGATTCTTCTCCAGCTAAGCTTCTTTGGCATTCTGAATATTGACGACCAACGCCCGAAAATAGAAATTATTGACGTCATCATGGCCCGTCGACGACGGGTGCCGATTAAACTACTGTAAATTGACAACAGACCAACACACATTCTACGTAAGTAATTTCGCCTCACACGATAGCAAACAATTTTGTCTGTAACCAGAAGTATGAAATTGCTCCCCGGTTGCCTAGCCATTGTACTACTCCTCTGTTGCAAAGAAAGTCAAGCAATCGGCGAAATAGTAGATTTGGTGAGAGAGAGGCGTTCAGTGGCTACTTACCGTATACCAATTGCGAGATCAGCTTCAAAAGGAGTTTCACAGAATGCTCAAGACCAACTTTCGACGCAAGATGGGGCGAAGTCAATGGGATTTTTATTGATTCTAAGTGATTTAGCTGCCAGCTAAGTGATTAGTCGTCCTGAAGTGAATAAAAGAACGTTTCGAAAATAAACAGGATGCTTTTTAAACAATGCACACAGATACAAAACCATACAGCGTAGCAAGCTAAAGCAAAATAATAGAGGAAAATCCATTGAAATGGCCCAAAAGTAACAAATTCTTGGTAACAGGTAATATCCGCCGATGGGGAGGTTGGGTTGGGGATCTCAGCCCTAATTCTAGGATTGGTTAAGGCTCAAAAATCGTAATTCTGGGCTAAACATCGTCAAAATCGCCAGTTTTGGCTCTTATTGAACGGAAAAGTGAAAATTATAGTGGTTTTTGTAAATTCAAATTTCTCGCGTAATTACGGCGCTATCGCTAGATAGTTGCAGGATGATTGATTGGGCCTAACGACTAGTAAAATCGTAGTAAAATAGTAGTAAAATGAGTAAAATTATTAGTAAAGCAAAAATTAGTAAAATCGGAACTGCTTGGTAGTAAAGCAAAAATTAAAATTAAATTGAAGAGCGGAATTTGTAGTAATTTAGTAAATAGTAAAATAAAAATCCACTAGTAAAATAACAGTATTGAAAACTTAGGCAACTTAGAAGCTCCAATATGCTTACAGCATCTATCTAAACCTATCAAATCCATAATTTTACCTATATTACGCAGGTTTTAGAACGATTCTTGAACGCCCTGAGTTAAAAAACTCCATATTCATTAGTTATCTTGTAAAAAATATACACGAAAACACACCATTCTAAAGTTAGACCCGGGTCTTATAACTGGAAAACGCTCCCTGACAGATCCTGCTTTCTGACCACCTGCTATAAGACCCGGGTCTTATAACCGGTGAGGTCTTAAGTGGAAAACTCGGTAGTCAGACTAAAACTCATATAAAGAAAGATTGCTTGTGTTTAGGGGCCGTTCATAAACGACGTCGTTCCAAAATCCCGATTTTTCGGACCCCCCCTCCCCCCAAAATCGCCTTGCGTCGTTTCTTGGGACCCCCCCCTATGGCGACGTCGTTTTCGGTTTACCCCCCCCCCCCCGATAAAAGGGCAGTACATACAGTACTGTCACGTTTTTTTGTTACCATACTGCGCAATCAATAGAATAAATCCCTACAACCACTCTGGAAAGCTTTTCTGTATGGAGAAACGTTTGACAGAATGTGCATAAATCGAAAATAATGTAGTTGAAGTACCCTAAAATTCATAAAAAAGCGACGTCGTTTTTTGCTAACCCCCTCCCCCTCCTGGTGCGTCGTCTATCGTCGTGTTTCAGCCGACCCCCCCTCCCCCCTCTGGAACGACGTCGTTTATGAACGGCCCCTTAAGACAAAATTACGTGTATTTTCAGAAAAATACAACATACGTGAGACGGAAAATGAAGCATTGAATTAAGAGTCAGTCTCTGGGCCAATCGAGTTTCAGTATTCAGACCCCAAAAATGAAACTTTGGCGTGGAGGGCTCAAAGTTGGAGGACTAATACGTATGGATAGGTTATATAACCACCGCAAAGGATATCCCGATTCGACGCTCCACGCTCGAGATACGGCCTTCTGAAAATCGGTACGCTTAACTATGGGACCAAAATTTCAAAATCGAATTTCTAGCGCACTAATCAGTGTTAGGACTTAAAAATTGGGGGTTTAGGGTAACTTTTAGAGTACTTTCAGAATCAATGGTCGAATTCCATTTTCAATGAAAAAAATTTTTTTCGACCCCCTTTGGAGCCCCCTAGCTCGTCTGGAACCCCCCCTACACCGTTTTTTTTATTTCAGAATATTGTAGCGCTATCAATTCCCTACAGTTTGGTATAAGCCACATTGGCTGACCCGTGGAAGAAAGTGGTGAAATATGGCTTCAAATTTGAAAAATCCTCAAATTTTTAGTTTTGGTACTGCACCAAAATTTCCTGCTGGAGTTTCTAGCGCACTAATCAGTGTTGGGACTTAAAAATTGGGGGTATAGGGTAACTTTTAGAGTGCTTTCAGAATCAACGGTCGAATCCCATTTTCAATGAAAAAAATTTTTTTCGACCCCCTTTGGAGCCCCCTAGCTCGTCTGGAACCCCCCCTACACCGTTTTTTTTTATTTCAGAATATTGTAGCGCTATCAATTCCCTACAGTTTGGTATAAGCCACATTGGCTGACCCGTGGAAGAAAGTGGTGAAATATGGCTTCAAAGTTGAAAAATCCTCAAATTTTTAGTTTTCATACTGCACCAAAAATTTCCTGCTGGAGTTTCTAGCGCACTAATCAGTGTTGGGACTTAAAAATTGGGGGTTTTGGGTAACTTTTAGAGTGCTTTCAGCGTCAACGGTCGAATTCCATTTTCAACGAAAAAAATTTTTTCGACCCCCTTTGGAGCCCCCTAGCTCGTCTGGAACCCCCCTACACCGTTTTTTTATTTCAGAATATTGTAGCGCTATCAATTCCCTACAGTTTTGGTATAAGCCAATTTTTAAGTCCCAACACTGATTAGTTCGCTAGAAACTCCAGCAGGAAATTTTGGTGCAGTACCAAAACTACAAATTTGAGGATTTTTCAACTTTGAAGCAATATTTCACCACTTTCTTCCACGGGTCAGCCAATGTGGCTTATACCAAACTGTAGGGAATTGATAGCTCTGCAATATTCTGAAATAAAAAAAAACGGTGTAGGGGGTTCCCGACGAGTTAAGGGGCTCCAAAGGGGGTCGAAAAAAATTTTTTTCATTGAAAATTGAATTCGACCGTTGAATCTGAAAGCACTCTAAAAAGTTACCCTATACCCCCAATTTTAAGTCCCAACACTGATTAGTGCGCTAGAAACTCCAGCATTAAATTTTGGTGCAGATCCAAATCTAAAAGTATGTGGATTTTTGAAATTTTAAGCCATATATCACCACTTTCTACCACTGGTCAGCCAATGTGGCTTATACCAAAACTGTAGGGAATTGATAGCGCTACAATATTCTGAAATAAAAAAAACGGTGTAGGGGGTTCCAGACGAGCTAGGGGGCTCCAAAGGGGTCGAAAAAAATTTTTTTCATTGAAAATGGAATTCGACCGTTGATTCTGAAAGTACTCTAAAAGTTACCCTAAACCCCCAATTTTTAAGTCCCAACACTGATTAGTGCGCTAGAAATTCGATTTTGAAATTTTGGTCCCATAGTTAAGCGGACCGATTTTCAGAAGGCCGTATCTCGAGCGTGGAGCGTCGAATCGGGATATCCTTTGCGGTGGTTATATAACCTATCCATACGTATTAGTCGTCCAACTTTGAGCCCTCCACGCCAAAGTTTCATTTTTGGGGTCTGAATATGCCAAAGGACCAAGACTCGATCGGTTCAGAGACTGACTCTTAATTAACGCGCCGTTCCAATACCAGCGCCCCGAAAAGCAATCACGAAAAAATAATAGCGCAACGCTATTATTAGAAGTTTTACAGTAGATACCTCTGAATGCAGCACTTTTTAGGAGCAAAGCAAAAGCTGTAAGTGCATGCTTTTAGTTCAGAAGCTGGAAAAGCCAAAAATAGAAGTTGACCAGAGCCAGGAACAAGCTATTATTTCAGCTAGCTTTGGTTGGTGATCAGTCAGTTGTTTCCCCTTTTAGTCAGCTACAGTACGCGAAGCTACAGTGTGAAGCCCCAAAGTCCGAGCCATGTTGCGGCTGCTACTGTTGCTGCTCGTAACATCTGACATAGAGATAAAGTGTTCAGAGCAGGGTAAAGAGAAGCAAGCCAGCTCTAAGAATAGAAATACGGCTAGGTACATATACTACCGGAGTTTTCCACCTATAGTTATAAGATCCGGTCTTATAACTGGGTTTCTTTCCCGATTATATGCAGGTCTTATAGCAGGTGGTCAGAAAGCAGGGTCTGTCAATGGGCATTTTCTAGTTACAAGACCCTGGTCTAAGCTCAGAATGGTGTGTTTTCGTGTATATTTTTTACAAGATAAGCTAATAAATATGGAGTTTTTGAACTCAGGTCGTTCATGAATCGTTCTAAAACATGCGTAATCTTGGTAAAATTCTTGATTTGATAGGTTTAGATAGCTGCTGTAAGCATATTGGAGCTTCAAAGTTGCCTAAGTTTTCAAAACTTGTTTAAAACTGAGCTATTCAGACTTAAACGCACAGTCAGTTGTTGCAAAGATAAAAACCAATGTATTTCATGCTTTTCATGCAGAACATCGAGTTTTAATTGCAAAATACAGATTTTCCACCTACGTAGGGATGGGCACGAAAATTAAATCCGTTTGAATTTCGTATTCGTTAAATCAATATTTGCCCATTTTAATTTTCGTATTCGTTATTCGATACGAAAATCAAAATGCCTAATTCGTATTCGTACGAGTACGAAATTTTATTTTCGTTACGATGACACGAGTACATTTTGCTCCAGAAAATTAATTTTCGTATTTTCACGGTAAGTTACTGTACAGACTGCAAATAGGGACCGAGTTTAGGCCTTTCAGCATAAAAATATGCCTTAAACATCAGTTTTGAATGCAGAAAATTGTGTACAGCACGATTTTTCGCTAACGTTAGCCTGTTTTGATCGTTGTAACGCAATCCTTCTTCATGCCGATATTGAACATACATACATTTGTATGTAGTACATTGCGATTGCAGATACCTATATACCTATGTAGTATGCGCTTTGAACCAGGAGATTATCCCAAAGTGGACAGTAAAGCGTTGTGTGTGTAAAATACTGACTCAAGAAAGTATGTATGGTTGGAGTAAACAGTGACAGTAACCCTTTGTAACCCACCTACTCCTATAGGAGCTTTTCCTTTGGGTATCTGGAACATTTTCCCGACAACCAGCACATTTTCTCGCGCGCGAGAAGTTGGCCATCTTTTTTAGCCTCAACAGCGAGAAAATTTTAGCGCCACGTGCGACAAATTGTCGGCCGATCGATAAAGGGGCGGAGCTATTGATTTCCGACCGCATCGCGCGCGCGCGCCTGTTCTTCAGTCTTACGGCGTGCGTTCTCTGAGGAACACGGGCGCAAATAATAAAATTTTGAAGGTACTGATGCATACAGGGCGCTCGCCGGTCTTCTTCTGAGATTTACTGAAGCAATAATTCCAAACTATTGAAGGCGCATGCGTGATTAATTGCTTTCTGGAGCCTTTTAGAGTCAATCAAATTGAAAATCAAACGGTGGAGGAAGGTGACTGTGCTATTCGGAAAGTGTGAGAAGTCAAGCAGCTAAAAATCTGCTGTCCTGTACGTCCAGGCTAAAAATGTCCTGTCCTATATCCTTGTGACGACATATGGTTGTAGATACGTATTTTACAGACGACCCCTGCGTTGGTTCGTTCCGTGTGCTGGAATGCAGGTCCCGTAAATGGCTTGGGGGGCATGCAAAAATTACGTAATGGTGTTTTTGCCCATTTTCGGACCCCCTCCCCCCTGATAATCGCCCGTAATAATTTCCTGACCCCCTCCCCTAATTACTAATCTATACCATTAGGAGGACGAAATGAATTACTAGACTTCTTTCTGTTTAACGTGCGTGGAATTCTCGGAAAACTAACTGAATTGCGTTTTTTCTGTTCTAGTTTACCTTGCGCAGTTATTGCAGTAACTGAAACCTTTTTAGTAAATTCTGACGATAATGTGTTGTTTGGTGATATTTTGGCCACGCATAACATTTTTCGAGCAGACGATGCGGCGCGCTTGGGCCGAGGAGGGGGCGTTCTTTTACTGATTCCAAAATTTCTTAAATGTAGAATGATTAGTGCAACTAGCGAAGAATTTTTTGAATCACTTTGGTTAGACGTTTATGCTTATGGTAACAAAGTGTTGTTCCGGTTAGGTCTTTATTACCGTACTCCATCAGCAAATTTGCGTAGTTCCACTAATGCCGTTACTGACCATTTTTCCCGATTTCTGATAAACAACAAAAGTCCTGTAATCATGATGGGCGATTTTAATTACCCAGATATTCGATGGGGAGAAACTGAGCCTGAGCTCTTATCTACTAGTCAAGATTTTCGTGCTGGTACATTGGAATTTGGTCTAACGCAATGCGTACTGGTTCCGACTCATGAGAAGGGTAATATATTAGATTTATTTTTTGTAAATGAAGAAAAAATGGTGCAATGTGTGGAAGTTATTGATCCTTTAGGAATGTCGGATCACTTCGGTCTGAAAGTGTGTTTGGGTCCTTTTGAAGTTGAGGTTAGTACAAGAGTGTTCAGAAATTTTGCTAAGGCAAATGTAGACGATATATGCTTGAGCCTTGCAAGTGTCGATTGGATTTCAATCTTTAGTCTCTGTACACACGTTGATCAGTTTTGGGCTTCGTTTAAATTTGAACTAAGTAGAGTAATTGATGAATTTGTGCCCTTGTGTGTTGTTCGTTCCAAACAAAACTCTTCTTGGTCTTTCGCTACTCGAAAAGCACACAAGAGACAAAGAAGATTGCACGATTTATACAAGAAAAATCGTACTGATGACCATAAGCAAAACTGGTTAACTGCTGTGCGTGAGGCTAGGAGATTGAAGCGCAGAGACGAATTTCTAGCAGAAAATGCTGTCTTAACATCAAGATGTACGAATCGTTTTTGGAGATTTGTAAGATCTCGTTTAACTTGCAATACAGAAATTCCTGTGCTTGAATCCAATACCGGACTTCCCGTCTCAAATTCTAATGAGAAAGCTGAATTATTTAACAAATATTTTGCTTCAGTGTTTAAAGTGGACGATGGTATTCCTTTAGTTACTGATCGTTTTATTGAAGCTCCACTTCTATCCTCTGTAAATGTTGATTTAGTAGATGTAATAACTCATTTGTCTCAGTTAGCGTCTAAGAAATCTGCTGGTCCTGATGAAATACCTCAATTCTTTTTGCGTAAACTCAGTTCTGTTATCGCTTTCCCTCTTGAACGAATTTTTAGTTTTTCGTTGGCTTCTCAAAAATTGCCTAATGAATGGAAGGTATCTAAGATTATACCGTTGCATAAAAAACATACATGTAACAGGGGGGGTCTGGGGGGGGTCTGCCCCCCACCCGAATTAGGCCAGACCCCCCCCGGATGGGGTCCCCCCCCCCCCCGAGACGATTTCACCGACCCCCCCCCCTCCGATTTTTCTGGCAAGTAAATTTTCGTGCAAATTTTTGCAATTTTTTACAATTTAACACACAAAAATTGCCAAAATCGCCTGCAAAAGAGCACTTTTCAGCTGTATTTCAGCCCAAATTAGCGATTTTTGGCAATTTTTAGCCGAAAAATTGCGATTTTTTCGATTTTTGAGCGTTTTTTTAGTGCCCACCCCCTCCCCCAAAATTTTGCCTCAGACCCCCCCGGCCGGCGCCAGACCCCCCCAACCCCCCCTCTCCCCATCGGCGGATGACCTGTTACATGTATGATAAAAAAGGTTAAGCTAGGCAGGCCAACCCCCTCACCCCCGAGACAGGTTAATGGACCCCACCCCCTAATTACCCCCCCCGACTCAAAAATACAAGTACTTAGTAGTGGCTCCAGTGCTAACAAACTGGCTCGAAATCACGGATTTTTAGTCAAAATTCGCTTGAAAAGCCTTTGGGAACCGAATCTAGCGTTTCACTGCTGATATTTTTTAAGAGAAATCCGGTGTTTTTTGGAATCCATTTTTGTCATTTTTTGCTTGTTTTTAGCTCCAGCTATTTGCAGATTAAAATAGCTGTTTTTTGCGTCCTTACTGAAAAAACAGGCAAAAAACGCATTTTCAGGCGTTCTGGAGCGTTTGAAATTTGGGACCTCCTATCGGGCGAACCCCCCCCCCCCCCCCGACCCCCCACTCTGAGGAAATCGCCCCCCTACCACAGGTCGGCTCGAGCTGCCCGTAACTGAATTACTTTTGACTACGTAACTTACTTACTAAGCTCGCAGATCGAACTGGTACGTATGGGACAATACAATGAAGGATTGACAACACATATACAGGGTGTCTCAAAAAAAATGATCACATTTCTTTTTACTGCCATTTCCGCAAATTTTGACTAAATAGGCTGAAATTTGGAACATAGGTGCCAAAATTCGGGGAATTTTATGTGTTAAAGTTTGGTGCACTAAGCTTGACTCATTCCCGAGAAATTTCAAAAAAAGTGAAATTTGGTAATTTCAATAGTGAAAGCCGGTCACCGAAAAAATGATCACATTTCTTTTTACTGCCATTTCCGCAAATTTTGACCAAATAGGCTGAAATTTGGACCATAGGTGGCACAATTCGGGGAATTTTATGTGTTAAAGTTTGGTGCACTAGGCTTGACTTATCCCCGAGAAATTTCAAAAAAAGTGAAATTTGGTAATTTCAATAGTGAAAGTCGGTCACGAAAAATGTAAACATTTCCTTTTCCTGTATCTTTTCTAATTTTTGTCGGAATTGGATGAAATTTGGAGTGTAAACACAGAAGTTCAGGGTAATTCGTGTGTAAAAAAAGTTGACGCATGAACTCGAACGCTATCGTTAGAGTTTAGGCGATAATGTAATGTAACGTTTTTTCGGTGACCGGCTTTTGGTATTGAAATTACCAAATTTCACTTTTTTTGAAATTTCTCGAGAATTGGTCGAGCCTAGTGCACCAAATTTTAACACATAAAATTGCCCGAGTTTGGGCACATATGGTCCAAATTTCAGCCTATTTGGTCAAAATTTACGGAAATGGCAGTGAAAAGAAATGTGATCATTTTTTCGGTGACCGGCTTTCACTATTGATTTAACAAATTTCAGTTTTTTTGAAATTTCTCGGGAATGAGTCAAGCCTAGTGCACCAAACTCTAACACATAAAATTCCCCGAATTTTGGCACCTATAGTCCAAATTTCAGCCTATTTGGTCGACATTTGCGGAAATGGCAGTAAAAAGAAATGTGATCATTTTTTTTGAGACACCCTGTACATATACAGTATAGATCAAAAAAATGTCCCATCGCTTTCTCGGCCTTCACTCAAACGTTTCGTTCTCAGTCACTTCTTTACCGATTTGGCTCAAATTTTCAGCAAAAATTAACAACATGGTTGGCTAAATATTCTGCAAGTTTAGTGCCAAAATTCTGACTCATACTGGTTTTATGACCCGAAAACTAGGAATGAGGGTGGTCCACGCAAATTTATTTTTTTTCGGTAATACAAGGTGTACAGTCCTGAAACTTGCAGGAATGATTGGTGTTGCTATTGGGCATAACATACTAAGCGGGCAGCCCTGTAGCTCAAAGGGCACTAAAATGGGGGAATTTCAAAAACATGAGTGAAAATCCCATAGTTAAGAAATCTGCACCTTCTAGAATCAAAGCACTGAATCTGTTGTTAATCAACATAGATTGTAGCAGGAAGTTCGACAAATAAATGAACCTGATATTTAAGCTCTGTTCCACACCATAGTAACCATCCCTGCAGCGTTTTTTGAAAATTGAAAATCTTTAGAATCGTCATTTTGCCGGTTTTACGAAGAAAAGTCATATTTCGTCATGTTTTTGAAATTCCCCCATTTTAGTGCCCTTTGAGCTACAGGGCTGCCCGCTTAGTATGTTATGCCCAATAAAAACACCAATCATTCCTGCAAGTTTCAGGACTGTACTCCTTGTATTACCGAAAAAAATTAAATTTGCGTGGACCACCCTCATTCCTAGTTTTCGGGTCATAAAACCAGTATGAGTCGGAATTTTGGCACCACACTTGCAGAATATTTAGCCAACCATGTTGTTAATTTTTGCTGAAATTTTGAGCCAAATCGGTAAAGAAGTGACTGAGAACGAAACGCTTGAGTGAAGGCCGAAAAAGCGATGGGACATTTTTTTTGATCTATACTGTATATATACGAATATCTTTTATAGAGTCTCTGAAGCATCAAATCAGGCTCTGCTATCACGTATCACCTACTCCATTTTGAAAAGAACAGAAGCACTGTTCTACCGTAATTTTTGATTTGTGCTTTAATACAGTAGCATACACTATTATAACTTTAGAGTAGTTTTGTGCTTATTTACATATTTTTAGCTTGTTTTTTATTCAATGTAGTAGAGATGCATTTAGGCCACCTGGCCAGGCACAGGTTGGGCGCCAGAATATAAAAAAATGTTGTTTAAGGCCAGAAAATGCGTATTTCAACCTATTTACTTGGCGATTTTAGTACAGTGCATAGTGAACTAAGTGTATGTTGGTGTTTAATTTTATTAATATGTATTTTTGGTAAATAAATTCATTTTCTGACGTTATTGTAGTTAAACTGGATTTGCAACACCAGCGAGCTCAACTATGTAAAAGGATAACCAAAGAGAGGAAGTAGTAGGAAAAGGTTGAAAGCGAGTGGTTTTGAGTTCTGCAAGCAATAAGCAGTCGCTAAACAAGTGGATGCGGTGTCTCAGTGCAGACTGCTGTTTCACTTGGCACAGTTTGTTGAACTCATGAAAAAGCTGCTCTTTTACGATCTTATCGAACATGGCTGTTGCAAGCGCTGAACAAAGACCATCCCAATCGTCTCCTGAAATTTGGCAGCAGTTTTTGGAACAGAAACATCGCCAGTCACGACAATCAGATTTCAGATCGAATCCTCTGGTCCAGTGAGGCTCAGTTCAAGTTGACTGGGTACTGTGGGTCAGGTATACCTCTGTACCTGAACCTGATTATCAGGTAGATTTCCAATACCCACCTGATACCTGATCCGGTACTTTTGAACTGTACCTACCTGATTTCGGGTATTTTTGGCCTTATCAGGTACAAATTGTTGTAGTTTGTAGCGATTTATTCGATAAAAAAGCATGTGGGAGGCTAATTTTTCAAAACTTTCTCGATCTGGTGGGCCCAACTAGGTCACTTCAAACTACAATAACTTAAGCGTTTTTAAGACTAATTTTTCAATTGAAGGCTAATTTAACTCGCTCTGGTTGGTACGTGGCTGAACCATTGATCTCGAAACTTTACACTTCCTTTTTGCAAAATCCTGGGTGAGCCACTGAGTAGAAGCGAGGACAGATATGGACATACAGGTAAAATTGGGTTTACAAGAAGCCTTACTCTCACGGGCGAAAATCAACATTACCGGAGATGAATCTGCAAAGCGATTCAGCACTACGGTGAATATTTTGAGTGTGTTTTCTGCATTTTCTCTAGGTTTATAACGAAAAAACAGAAGAGATTCTAACTAAATTGATTTCATTAGTTGCCATTCAGGACAAAATTGGCATTTTCAGCGATTTTCAACTAAAATCCGATTTTTTGTCTTTTTTAACAAAATGCCTGATACCTGTTTTCCGTGAATACCTACCTACCTATACCTAATTGGGTATTTTTGAAATACCTGTACCTAATATCTGACATAAAGTACTACTTTCTCAATACCTGCCCGTAGTACAGTATGACTGGGTAACCGATTTCACCTTTTGTTGAATAAACGCTCTGTCTTTCAATGGATATTGCCCAAAATTGGCAGGCGACTACGTTTACGCTAGCACTGTATTTGTGTGAAATTTGGTTGAACTGCGTTCACACAGTCGGGGCCCCTAACAATCAGACGTGGGCCTCTTAACGTTGACAAACCCTGTAAGTCCAGAAACAACTACGAATGTTTCAACGTGTACATAAAACAAACCATTATGTGTTGCCAATAATCATCACTCGTGAACTCCCTCACTTCTCTTATTTGTTAATAGATTTTCAGAACGTGTGCGTATGATTTTTATTGAACAAGGTTATGTCTCTGTATCTGTGTTAGACCTAGTTTGTAGTGACTACTAACTACAAACTAAAAGTAGTGTTGTTACAATATCAAAATTTCGGTTTGACTATGACTATGACTACCGCCCGTTTGAGTACAATACCAGAGTAGTCAAATTTGACTATATCGTAGTCAAACCATTTGACTACTACGACCACTGGTTTGACTACTTAGACTACTTTTTGAAACAGAGCCAAATTGACATTTTCGGCGATTTGTAAGCTTCAGTCACCTAAAATGGTGTGATTGCATCCATAAATCCTCTACTTCGAATTAAATTGTGCGAAAATGAGGGCATGAGTGCATCATTGTTTTTCTATTGAAATTTTCGATACAAGAGAAAGAGATGATGAGAAAAATAGCCGCAAAACTAGAACAAAACGCCTTTTGCATGTCAAACCATGATGAGCATCGTTGAGTTCTCTCAACTCATGTTCTTCTTTGCTGCTCAAAACATTTTTTGGAAATGTACATATTTTACTGTTCGTACAGTATGTCATATACAGTGGCGTACCCAGGATTTTGCAAAGGGGGTGTAAAATTTTGAAGTTGCCTGGTTGGGTCTTCTGCCCGACCAGGGCGAGAAATTTTCGTAAAATTTTCCTTCAAAAACGTGTTTAAAATTCATTCTGAGCTTAATTGAGCTTAATTAAAATTGACAGAAATTACAAGTTTTAGTAGTTTAAAGTGTCCTGGTTGGCTTCTGCCCGACCAGGGCGAGAAATTTTTGAAACTTTAGCCTTCGAAAACGCATTTAAAAGGTATTTTGAGCATAAAATAGGCAGTTTTGTGTAATTTTTCCTCCCTGCCTCCACTGCAAAGGGGGTGTACACCTCCTACACCCCCGGGTTCGCCACTTGTCATATACGTAGACAAGATATGTACGCTCCCTCACGGAAAAACTTGCATCAATTAGTTATTCATTGACTGACACCTGTCACTGCTTCAAAACTTTATTGAAAAGAGGTTGTTTGGTTCTGGTGTTCTAAAGTTCTTTGAAGAGTGACAAGTTTGCAAAGTATTTTGTTGCGAACAGCAAAAAAATGCGGTAAAATGCAGGTGAAAACTCTAAAACAGTAGTCATAGTCAAACGGTTTGACTACCTGGTCTTCGTTTGACTACGTATTTATGGTAACGAAGGTAGTCAAACTTTGACTTTGACTACCTGTCCGTTTGACTGCCATATCACAAAAGTATTAACTATGACTTTGACTTTGACTATTAGTCATAACAACACTAACTAAAAGACTACTAACTACCTGACTTTTGGGGAAAATGAGACTACAAATTAACACTAACTACAAACTAAATCGGCTGACTACAAATTGACCACTAACTACATATTTTTTGGTCCCGAGTTTGTAGTCCCAAATAGTGAAACATCCAATTTACATATGCCGCTCTAAGCATAAACATTGACGCCACAGCGCCCATGCTGCATGCAATATCAATGCATAATTACACAAGGCGATCACTACAGTATCCACAGTCAGAGCTTCGGTACTGTTAGATTTTAACACAGCGTGCATTTTAACCAAAAATGCAACTGGATATCGAATCCAGCAGCTGATACCGCAAAAATCTTCAAATGGGGTACGGACAAACACAAACACACGATTTTAAACCCACTTTTTTGTGGAAGTATACACATACAACTTGTATATTGAAGTACAATTTACAGAAGTGATAAAAATACGGCACAAGTGTCAACAAGGCATAGTGCTTGTGAAAGCTCATGTTATGTTGCATCATTTGTTGAACCGCATTCCGTACCGTGGTGGAAGCTTATTTTGTACACCAGTTTGTATGTTTTTCGAGCTTGAGAGAAAGGTTTCTCAATAATGAGTTTACTGTTAATCAAAGGCGATGACATAAAGGTTGAGTGTTGCCAGGTTTCGTTAGTGCCGTCCATTAGAGAGTGTGTCTTAGTTGCCCGTAGTTCTGTGTGAGTGAGTGAAAATGAATTCTGAAGAGGCCTCAACTGAAGTGAATTTGGGCGACTCACTCTCATCAGAAGATGATTCCGAACCTTCCCTTTCTTGTTCCAAGAAACCTCGGCTGCCCCATCATGGCGGTGGTCGGCCGAAGTCTGCTGCAGTTTGGCAGGTTGGATATTTTGTGTCCATAAAGAAAGGCAATGTGAAATGTGCAGTGATGAAACCAGATGGAAATGTGTGCTCAACAATGCTGTCATCAGCTCGGTTCATGGGGAATTTGGAACGCCATATTCGAATGAAACACCCAGAGAAAGTCTCTGAATTAGAGCAACGAATTGCCGAACAGAAAAGTGAGAAGCCTAGAAGTCTCCAGTCAGTTGATGCCTCACAGTGCAAGCTGACCAGCTTTTTCTCTGTTCGACAAACCAACCGCTATCCTCGAAATGACCCAACCCAACTCGCTGCAGAGAAAGCATTTTCCTATGCAGTTTTGGTTGGTGCATTTTCGAAGCGATCGGTTCAGCAGCCAGCTTTGAAACGACTCTTTTCTTCTCTCAACGGGCGCTTCGTTGTTCCTGGCAGGAGAAAGGTTGAGTCGTGCTCAGAAGATCTGATACTGGAAATGCAAAGTCGCATAAGAAAAGCATTGTCTGGTGCTGGGAAAGTTAGTCTGACAACAGATTGCTGGACGCGCAGAGGCTACAGGGGTTCGTACATGGCTGTAAACTGGTCACTTTTACGATCACTGTGGCCATAAAGCTGTTAATGTTCATCTAGCACTGCACCAGATCTATGGGCGTCACACAGCCTCCAACATTAGGTAACAATTTTTCAATTCATAAATTTATATTCTATCAGTCACATTGTATGTTTGTTGTAGATCGTCATTGATTTCGGTGCTGGATAAATGGACATTAAACGTTATTGCAATGTTGAAAAGGAAAGAATTTATCGAATAAATATGCTGTTAGAGTAATTCTACTGAAACTTAGGCTGTTCCAGCCTTTTTACTTTGATTGAATATGAATTAACTACGAACTGTGATTTGGCAGCAGGGACTACAAATTGACTACTAACCACTAACTACAAACTCGGATCGCTGGCTAAATTGACTACTAACCACTAACTACAAACTGAAAAGCCTGAAAGCTTGGACTACTAACCACTAACTACTAACTAAAATTTGGTTATGCAGTTTGAAAAAACGCAACCGAAGCCAATACAGGTTATGAGAAGGTTCAGCCAAAAACCCAAATAGGGTGAGCCCAACCCAAGTTGGGGGTGCGCAAGCTCGCAGACCCCGGCCCATGTATGGTATATACAGGGTGTGCCAAAAAAAAACAACCCAGCAGATTCTTCGCTGTAGCAACCGCAAATCTCAACCGATTTGAATGAATCCTTTTTTAAATGAAAGATAAATAAATTCTTGAAAGATTGATGCAACTTTTATTAATGTACTCTGCTTAGTTCCTGAGATATTCACTCTCAAAGTCAAAACAGTGATTTTGGCAGTGAACAAGAGGGAATTTTTCTTTTTCCGCTGCACTTCGTAATAAAACGGATTCCTGCTACTGTTGAGGGCCATTGGAGGCTTTACTGCTCACACAGAAACTCGGTTTACTTCAACAATAAAGTGTCACTAGCCCCCAGCAGTAGGAATCTGCTTTATTATGAAGTGCAACGGAATCGCTCTTGTTCTTTGCCAAAATCTGTTTCGAGTTTGAGGGCAAATATCTCAAGAACAAAGCAGTGAATCTCAATAGAAATTGCACCAATCTTTGAAGAATTTATCAATCTTTCATTAAAAAAAGGATTCATTCAAATCGGTTAAGATTCATGGTTACAAAAGTAAAAAATCTGCTGGGTTGTGTTTATCACCCTTGTTCACTGCCAAAATCTCTGTTTTGACTTTGAGGGCAAATATCTCAGGAACTAAGCAGGCTATCTTAATAAGGGATTGATCGGTCTTTCAAGAATTTATTTATCTTTTATTTAAAAAAAGATTCATTCAAATCGGTTGCGATTTGCGGTTGCTACGGCAAAAAATCTGCTGGGTTGTTTTTTTTTGGCACACCCTGTATATAGTATTATTAAATAAGCACAATCAAGATTCATATTGCTAGTTCTCTCTCAGTCTATCTGACTCAGTCGCATAAATCACAAACGTACACGCATGCTCCAAACTAACAGCAACAAAGCCACGACGGCCGTTTTTCAAGCTGGTCATAGCCTTCCAGGTGTCAGCTGAAGGATCATACATCTCTACAGATTTCCTATTTGGTCCAGCCCAACCACCTATTGCGTACAACTTCTGCTCATGTACCAACAAACTGAACCATGCACGTGTAGTAGTCATGGAGGCAATATTAGTCCACGTGTTTTGCACTGGATCAAAACACCGACAAGAACTCATGAAGCCTCCACCATTACTGTTTCCTCCGCAGATGTAAACTTTGCCATCTAGAACTGCCATGCCTGAGCCGACTCTGTACTGGGTGGTGGTCACTTGTGTCCATTGGTTGGACTCATGATTGTACTGCTCAATGTCGTCACTGCTGTACCTCCCTGCTGCTGCCCAGAGACTACCATTGAACTCTGTCATTGCATGGGATTGACGACCTTTTAGCAGAGATGGAAAGTCCTGCTTGTATGAGTTGGTTTGCTCATCAAAGTACTCACAACTACTGATTTGATGTCCTTCAGTGTAGGAGTCAAAGTTACCGCCGCCGCAAATGACAAGAGTGTTGTTGAGTACTGCTGCTGCCGCTAGGTAACGGTCTTCATTTAGGTCTGGGCCTGCAGTCCATGCTAGGGAGCTGAGGTTGAGGAAGGCTGATTTCCGATCACTCGAGCTAGTGTGTCCTGCTCCTATGACCAGAACTGATTCTCCTGATGACAACTTTATTATTCCTCCAGCTGCATGGTATAAGTTTGGGTATGGCCCAGCAATGACGCGATTTGATGCTGTGTCACCAGGAAAGTACAGTTCTCCTTCCTGTTCAACAGACGCACTGTCCCCATAGCCAGTTATAATGAGAATTCCTGCAAATTCGCTGACAACTGACTGAGACGTGTAAGCAACTAACCAGGATTGGTGCAGTTCTCTCCTGCGTGTGTGTTAGAAGAACAGTGGCAGATAAAAGATGGTCCTGGAAGATCCTCGCAGGTTGGCGCTGCTTCTGCAGGGCTGTTGAACCTGGCAGACAGAAAATACTGAAAAAGAATTCTCTTGTTTCTTCAGTTCAGTCTCAAAATACAGATTAAGCATACATTTGCATTTGTGCAAGTATTTGTGAGCTCTACCCACCCAGGTACCAAAATGGCAGGTCATCTGATGCTTTGGATTAGTAGGGTCCAGCTTATTATCTTCACCATCAGTCAGCTGATATCCTGCTGGACAGGAGATGGTTGCCACTGCTTCATGCGGTATCACTGACACTCATACATGTAATTGGACGTCTGTTAAGTCAAAATGACAAAGCCAAGAAAATGGTACCAGTATTTTTTCCCAAAAACAGCTAATAAAGTTATGCCATGGAATTGCTTGGAAGGCTTCTATTAAAGTAAATTCGAAGCAGTTCAACTTCTTATACAAACAAACTGTTTGTATACTTACGTTTGTATATTTTTAATCAATTTAGAGCAATTTTTGGTCACATTTCATAACTTTTTAAATTAAAATGCAACTCAGAAATAACTCTGTAGTGTATACTTTTGAAATACTCACTCTTTTCAGCCGTAAATTGGTTAAAAACGAAAGTGCTTTCAAAGAAAATGCGACTTTTAATTTAAAAGGGATGACAAATTTTTATTTTTTAATTAAAAATTGCCTAAGTTATAGTAAAAATATGCAAAATCAGAGAAAATCATACAGGTAAGTAGGTTTGATTATATTCGAACTGCTAAAACTGGATTACTTGAATCAGAAATTAACTGCGGTATTGCCCCTTTCACCTCCCCAACTACATGTATGAGTGGCATGTTTGGTTGTGCTGTAGGTGTGAGGCAAATCTCTAAGATTGCTGACATCACAACCACTGGGTTGACAGTCAGATAGTTGTTGGGTCCATTGGCCATTCTGACGCAACGCTTTTCTTCTGCTCCGGTCCACACTCACATGACCTGCCTTATAGACCAGCTTTGCCACTGATCCACTGGGCACAACTTCTTCTGCACTCTTGAACTTCACCTGTCCATTTAATACTGTGGATATTGCAGACTTTTGACACCCTTAATTGAATTCGATGCAGTTAGCAGTAGGTATGCCTACTAGGTACCTTGAGCAAGCGTTTCCACTGAAAGAATCGCGATGCCGACCAAATGCAGAGGCGTTATCATTGCTGTAACATAAAATCTAAAACTACAAGTGCATTGGCTATGCACAAAAGCCAGTTGGATGCGAATGAGCTGATTTCTTTTTATTTGTCTGGAAAGTTACAAAACCTGGATGCAGCGTTAATTGAATGCATAGATTTGGTCTTTGGTCGTCAAGACATTAAAGATCATCGCCCCTACATACAGTGTTGCACAAAAATATGTCCTCTCCACTTTTTCGGGTTCACTAAAATCACTCTTTTTCACTCAATTCTCAACGAATTTGAACCAAATTTTCAGGGTAGGTGCCCAATTAGCCGGCTATCTGTGTTACAGTTTCGGCACGAAAATTCAGATTTTCGCGGGAAGTATCAACGAAAATACGAAAATCATATGGTCTCATAAAAAAGGCTCTTACTCAAGAAGTACAAAAGCTACGCCAGTGAAATCAAAGCCGCTTATAGACCCAATATAGTGCAATTTTATGTAGAACTTTCAAACCCCTCGCTCAAAGTACGCGCGAGAATCCGATTTTCAAAGTTGGCAAAAAATCGGGATTTATCCATTTCCAAAGCTAACATTTTGAGGTTCACTAAAATTTCAATCAATTCTCTCCCAATGTGAACCAAATTTGCAGAATAGATGCCCAATGGGTCTGGCTAACTGTGCTAGCATTATGGCGGGAAAATTAAAATTTTGGCGGGAAGTTTAAACGAATATGTGTATGTCATAAAATGATCTCATAAAAACGGCTCTTACTGAAGTAATATACAGGGTGTGCCAAAAAAAAACAACCCAGCAGATTTTTCGCTGTAGCAACCGCAAATCTCAACCGATTTGAATGAATCCTTTTTTAAATGAAAGATAAATAAATTCTTGAAAGATTGATGTAACGTTTATTAATGTGCTCTGCTTAGTTCCTGAGATATTCACTCTCAAAATCAAAATTGTGATTTTGGCAGTGAACAAGAGGGAATTTTTCTTTTTCCGCTGCACTTCGTAATAAAACGGATTCCTGCTACTGCTGAGGGCTATTGGAGGCTTTACTGGTGACACATAAACTCGGTTCACTTCAACAGTAAAGTGTTATTAGCTCCCAGCAGTAGGAATTTGCTTTATTATGAAGTGCAACGGAATCGCTCTTGTTCTTTGCCAAAATCTGTTTCGACTTTGAGGGCAAATATCTCAAGAACTAAGCAGTGAATCTCAATAAAAATTGCACCAATCTTTGAAGAATTTATCAGTCTTTCATTCAAAAAAGAATTCATTCAAATCGGTTAAGATTCATGGTTGCAAAAGTAAAAAATCTGCTGGGTTGTGTTTATCACTCTTGTTCACTGCCAAAATCTCTGTTTTGACTTTGAGGGCAAATATCTCAGGAACTAAGCAGGCTATTTTAATAAGCGATTCATCGGTCTTTCAAGAATTTATTTATCTTTTATTTAAAAAAAGATTCATTCAAATCGGTTGCGATTTGCGGTTGCTATAGCAAAAAATCTGCTGGGTTGTTTTTTTTTGGCACACCCTGTATAAGCTATTCTGGTGAAATCATGGCCGCTTATAGACCCAATATAGTGCAGTTTTATGCAGAAGTTTCAAAACCGTCAGTGTTTTCCAGCAGGACAACGCTCCTGCACACACCGCTAGGATCTGCCAGCAACACCTCAATGGAGCTTTTTCATAGGTCTAGAAAAGCGAAAACAGTGAGGGTTTTGAAACCGAAGCAGGACTATTAGGCGATGCCGATTAGGCGATGCCGATTAGGCGACGCCGATTAGGCGGTTTAGCGGTACTATTAGGCGATGGTACTATTAGGCGACAGAAATAATTTTTTTCTATAAGTCCGTGCGGCAACATACTGTAGGTTACCACTAAAACATAGCACAACAATGCAAACAGCAGAACAGCAATTAAAACAAAATTTGACAAAATAGAAAACCAATTTCAAGGACTAATTTAAAAAATAAGTGCAACACCTTGGATGGATAAATTCCAACTCACTGAGCACTCATTAGTAGAGTAGAAAACATTTCTGCACATGTCGCCATACATGGACCGCATGGGGTCCGGGGGGTTGCCCACACCTCAACTTGGGCTCTACCTCCCAAACGACCCCACCCACCCACCTGAAGCCGACTGTTGTTCCTGACTCCACACACTAAAATCGCCGCGGCCCTCCCCCCAAACCGGCAGGCCCACTCTCAAATTTTCGGATTTTGACTACCCCAACCCATTTTTCCGGCCCATGTATGCATGTCGCAGAACATTTATAAAGCGCCAGATGGATGGACGCGCCGCATCAAATTCTCGCTGCGAAACTCTGTGAACTGCTTCCGCAAAGTTATTGGTGCGTCGTGCATCCGAAGTGCGTTAATGAACATAGCAACCCAAAAAATATGTGGCCGACCCGACGGCCGCTCGCGTGCTCGACGCAAGCTGGGGAATAGGGGCAAGTGCCAGGATCTGAGTTAGAAACAGTCAGGACAGGGGGCTTCGTTAGCTATTAGTTAACGAGTTGTACTATTATCTATTAATGTTTTTTGTCGCCTAATAGTACCATCGCCTAATCGGCCTCGCCTAATAGTACCGTACCGTTTGAAACATCTGCATACAGTTGCACTTTATTGGTTCTATAAGCGGTTGCGATTTCACGGGCGTAGCTTTTGTATTTCTTGAGTAAGAACCGTTTTTATGTGGTCATTTTATGATATTCACATATTCGTTTAAATTTCCCCCTTAGTTTGAATTTTCCCGCCAAAAATGCTGGCACAGTTAGCCAGACTCATTGGCTAACTACTCTGCAAATTTGGTTCACATTGGCTGAGAATTTACTGAATTTACTGAAAACGGGTAATTTTAGTGAACCCCAAAATGTTAGCTTTGGAAATGATGATAAATAATCCCGATTTTTGCCGACTTTGAAAATTAGATTCTCGTACGTACTTTGAGCGAGGGTTTTGAAACTGCTACATAAAATTGCACTGTATTAGGTCTATAAGCGGCCATGATTTCACCAGAATAGCTTTTGTATTTCTTGAGTAAGAGCCGTTTTTTATGAGACCATTTTATGATATTCACATATTCGTTTAAATTTTCCGCCGAAATTTGAATTTTCGCGCCAAAATTCAGGCACGGTTAGCCAGACCTATTGGGCACAAGCTACGTAAATTTGGTTCAGATTGGCAGAGAATTGATTGAAAACGGGTAATTTTAGTGAACCTCAAAATGTTAGCTTTGGAAATGGATAAATCCCGATTTTTTGCAAATTTGAAAATCGGATTCTCGCGCGTACTTTGAGCGAGGGTTTTGAAACTTCTAGTAGGGATGGCCAAAGCACGTTCGCGCCGCGCCGAATAGAAAATACAAAATCACAGCCAAAAAGTGGTCCAAAGCCGTTTTTGCAACTTCAAGCGCAAATGCTTTTTTGTGTTCCGTTATTGATATGGGGATGTGATGTATTTATATGAAACAGAGTGTGAGCTATCGAATAAGATGCATTTTGAATCATAATTCGGCCGTTAAAGGGCCGTTAAATTTTCCTCTCGAAAACTGAATTCGTCGTTTTTCAATGGCCATTTTCTGCTAAAAGGAGAGTTGATTCAAATTTTGTTCAACCGGCTTTAAAATCAGCGCAACTCGTTACCTATATAGCACCGCTTTTTTTCTTTCCGCACTTCGGCATGGTCCCCACAAATTTGATTCTTTCTTAACTACTGAAAATGGGCATTTTCGTGAATTTTTTTCATGTTCCTCGTTCTTGTAAAAAAACGACGAATTCGGCGCAAGATGTTCAATCGGTTCCGTGTACAGTAGACTTCAAACTATCGAATGATATAAGAATTTGCCCTCTGCTCTTTGCCGTTAACCCCACAAACGATGTTGAAGTTTCTGTAACCCTAAATTTTTGCCATTTCAGGCTTTTATTGTACCCAACACTTGCAATCATACTTTTTTGCATTAATTTAGCTGGGCGACGATTATTCACATCTTTCTAGTAGATTTTAGACAATCAAGTTCGTTTCACCTTCGTAACACGCGCCATAGAAAATCAGCCACCGCTGGGACGGCGACCAAGTTATAAACACTAATTTACGCGATTTGATCCACGCGGCTGTTTTTAATCCGCATTTCTCCAACTCTTCATGAAATTATGTGAGGTTTTTTGCGTAAATAATCGCATCCGGTCATGCTATTGCCGTTTTAGCGTAAATTTTGCTTCTAGCGCGAGTTATTCAAATCTGTTGCCCATAATTAAAAATGGTACCAAGTGCGCCATACAAAAGTTCTTCGCAGACGGACGCTTTTAGATCGCATTTTTCTAATTTTTCACGGAATCAAGTGCGGTTTTTTGCGTAAATTATCGCATCCGGTCATGTTATCGGCGGTTTTAGCATAATTTTTTTTGCTGTAGCGTGAATTTTTGAAAACCATTGGCCATACCTACTTCTACATAAATTGTGGTAGCTCTGCAATCTCGGATCAGGTCAACATTGTAGGAACCACTACAGTTCAGACCAACCACACAGTAACTGAACATACTTAAGGTCCCGGAACGAAAAATACCATATGCGCTGCATAGTTTGGGCAGCTGTATCTCAGACACCATTACTAGACCGATTGAAACCAGGTTACCGGCAATAGAGCCGCCTTTTTCTGCTCTTTTCAATGGTTTTTATTTATGCTTGATACATAACGTTTTTGGCGGGAAATTAAAATTTTACTATTTTTCTTGCTGACAACATTGATTGTGTGTGGTCTCTGAAATTGTATGTGAATGTTTATGTTTCTTAAAGACTGCATCTTTGATTGTGTCTACATATAAAGTATTTCACTGTACTCATTTTGACATAAAAACTTATTCGACAATATACCAGACCAAGTAGGTTTACATTCGTATCATCATTACTGAAAACGCCACGTGCGGAAGAAATGGCTTAAAATCAGACTTTGCTGCTGTGTTGGTATGTTGAGTGTATAAAATCTGCGCACAGGCAGTACACCAACAGAAACGCGTGAAACAACCCTAAATAAGAAATTTGTGCTTTAGGCTTCAAGCAGACTTGGGCTAGCATTTCGGCTGATGGGGGGGGTGGAATTTTCAATTCCTGACGGGGGTAGAAGCGCCTGACGGGACGGTAAGCCAAAAAGTCCGATTTTTGCATAAATAACATTTTTTATCATTTTCTGAGGTAAAATTCTGATTTAAATTCTAGTGTTGTAGGTAACTCCTTCATTGTCAAACAAGGTCAAACTATTAAAATGCTATTAAAATACTATTAAAAATAAATTTTAATATTCAGCTCCTCTTTGTATTTTCAATTTAATTTAATATAATAGTAGGCCCTCTATTTTAATATTAATATAGATTTAATACTATTAAAATGGCAATGGCACTATTAGTAATAGTTTTATTTTAATATTAATATATTGAAATAACAGTAGTTGCAAATGGGTGGATGGTGGCCTACGGCTTCCACGCTTAAAATTTCGAATGCAGACCGTCTACATGAAGTTACTTTACTTACTTTTTGTAGGTTGCGACGGAAGTAACGAAGGGTGTGGTGGGCTCAGCCATAGAGTTTCTAGATATAATATGGAGGTTTCACTTGGGCCAACAGGCCATTGACGCGTTCGCCATTGTAGGCCATAGTAGGCTGGCGCTGCCAGCGGCCGAGGGCAGTGTGTTTGTTTTGCGCCTTGGCAGCAGACAGCCTAGCTTTCTTTTAGTTAGTAGCAAGTCGATTGCTGTTCGTTTTTTCCCAGATAAGATAATTTTGTGCCTTCTCTCCTCAGACTGACGATAACATGCTCAGCTTTGTTTTCTGCCTAGCTAGCATTGGTATAGATATCACCTTATTTTAGGTAACCTTTACTGCCTTTTTGCTTTTCGGCTGTTATTATTGTCAGCCATCCTACCGTCGCTGCTGGCCGCTGCTCGTCGCTGCTAGCCACTGCTGCGGCCGGTCGGCCGCCAGTGTTTTGTTTTGTGTTTGTCAGCAGGCGGCCTCTCTTCCTTCATTCTTTGTTTCCTCCCTTCTTTAGGCGGCCTCTCTTATTTCATTCTGTGTTTCCTCTCTTCTTTAGGCGGCCTCTCTTATTTCATTCTGTGTTTCCTCTCTTCTTTAGGCGGCCTCTCTTATTTCATTCTGTGTTTCCTCCCTTCTTTAGGCGGCCTCTCTTCTTTCATTCTTTGTTTACTCTTTAGCGGCCTCTCTTCTTTCATTCTTTGTTTTATCCCTTCTTTAGGCCTCTCTCTATTTCATTCTGTGTTTCCTCCCTTCTTTAGGCGGCCTCTCTTCTTTCATTCTTTGTTTCCTCCCTTCTTTAGGCGGCCTCTCTTCTTTCTTTGTTTCCACCCTTCTTTTTAGTAATGACGAGTTGATTACTATTCTTTTTGGTCTCAGTTAAAAAGCTTTTAATGATGATAAGTTGTTCTTGGTTTCCTTGTTGGTAGATAGGTAGATAAGTTCGTTCGTTCGATCGATCGATAGGTAGCTATCTCTTATATCGAATACTGCTTTTTATTGTTTTCCTTCATCCAATCCGATTTGCGGGCGGCCTTACGGCCTACGATCAGACTCGAGGTCCATTTCGCTACCCCCGTGATTCGTCATCTCGGACGTTGCCCTTGTTTCACTGCAATCCACTCCTAGCCATGATGCTGCTGGGCGCCGGTCACCAGGAGGGCGGTCGGCGTGTCGGTGCCATGATGCTGACAGCCCCCTCCTCCCAATGCCAACCACGTGCGTTGTTCCCGGGCAACACAGGTTACCGAACTGCAGAGAAAGTGCTAGGTGTGAGTCTGCACTTATTTCCGACTAGTCCATACATGTAACAGGTGATGCGTCAGCGGGGAGGGGGACCGGCTAAAAACATTCCGCTCAAATTTGGGCTCCAATACCGCTAAAGACAGTTTCGGTCACGTTCATCTGGATCGCGGACCCGGTGCCGGTCTTTGTTTTGGAAAACAGGGCCTCCTCGATTTGTAGCTTATGATGATGCGTATCTAGAGGTTATTTTAGCTTTGAAAAACAGCGCCTCTGGTGCTAGCCGATACTGATGCGTATCTAGGGGTTCTATTAATTTATTAAAACAGGCCCTCCGGAGCGTTTTCCGAAATAAAAACCAGCACCGGGTCCGCGATTTAGCTCCACGTGTTTCGGTCAGGCAATTTTAGCAATTTCTTTAGCAGAAAAATCGGAGGGGTTGGTAAAACGTCCCGCCCGTGTTACATGCATAGTTAGTACTTATAACACCTATCGTGGGTTGAATCTCATCCAAAATTTCGGGACGCACTCCATCCTTACTAAAATATATGGACGTTCATGTTATCAGATGTGAAAATGTACGTTATGCTTAAAAATTTCAGATATTGTCTTGATGAGTTGGGCTACGCTTACGTGATGTTTGGAAAGTTATTTTCTAATTCTATCGAGTCCTGAGTGCAACAGTTTCTACGCTGCTCGAAAGACTGCCCGGTGATGTCGCTTGCTCGGACGCAAATGTGATCTTTTATGTCGCTGGCGCTATGGTCAGGTCTTATCTGCGCCTGGGTTGTCTTCTCGTGCATTCAGAATGGCTCCGATCTCAAGAAACTGTTTCTGTCGAATGAAGCTCACCGCCAGTTGTTGGTCGAGGTTGTGATGCGTCTGTTAGAGCAGGATTCCCACATTCAGGATATTTTGGCGACTGAGCTTCGCTGTATCAATAATCATCACTTTGCCAATATAGTCTGGTAACGAAGTTTTTTAACTGTATGTGCAAGAACTTTATGAAAAGCCTAGCTTTTACGTAGTTCCGTAAAACCAAGTGCTCAGGCTAAGATTGTTAAGTTGAGACCCTGTTGAGTCAGCTCAGTGGTTATATCCGATTCCGCAACTTAGTAACCGCAGAATAGTTGTGTGTATTAGTGAGTGTGATAAGTTACTGTGCGGTTCATATACTGCTTTATTATTAGCGTTATTGTATTCTGGTCATGAATTACGGTTCAGAATGTTAGAACTTGCCTTATCAACTTCTATATTCGTGTTTCTATCAATTTATTATGTTCGATGTACGTTAAAACTTGTCACTTTGGCCTATTTCCTTAGAATTGATTTTGCAGTTGGCCTACAATGGGTAACGGGTGAAATAAAGTGATCTCTCCATGTGTATCTAGATCTCTATGTCATGCCCACGGTGGGTAGATCACTCGAACTTCAAATTTTGAACACAGACGACCGAATGCGGTATCAAACGACTGCTCACGATCTCCTGATTATTATTTTACACGTCAACATCTAGTTACTACATGCCATATTCAGCTAACCTCTGATATGTTTTTTGGTCTCGCAACAGATTCTGCATAGCGTACGCACCCAAATTGTAAATCTTTGATAAATACGACCGAATACGGTGTTGAAACAACTGATTTTGACTTCTAGGTTATTGTTTTACACTCTAACACACGAGCACTTCCACAACCAATGACTGCATTCCATTGCTACCTCAGATGAAGACTCTCGTTCATATCGCCTTACTTCATCGACTATCGGCCCAGTTCCCCCTGAATATTTCTGAATGGGCGCTTCTTACGTAGGTACGGGTGCAATATCCCCACGATCCGTACCCATTTAGGGTAAGTACGGTTTGCTCCATACCTACAGGGTGTCTCAAAAAAAATGATCACATTTCTTTTTACTGCCATTTCCGCAAATTTTGACCAAATAGGCTGAAATTTGGAACATAGCTGCCAAAATTCGGGGAATTTTATGTGTTAAAGTTTGGTGCACCAGGTTTGACTCATTCACGAGAAATTTTAAAAAAAGTCAAATTTGTTAAATCAATAGTGAAAGCCGGCCACCGAAAAAATGATCACATTTCTTTTCACTGCCATTCCGCAAATTTTGACCAGATAGGCTGAAATTTGGACCATAGGTGCCAAAATGCGGGGAATTTTATGTGTTAAAGTTTGGTGTACTAAGCTTGACTAATTCTCGAGAAATTTAAAAAAAAGTGAAATTTGGTAATTTCAATAGCAAAATCCGGTCACCGAAAAAACGTTACATTACATTATCGCCTAAACTAGCGATAGCGTTGGAGTTCATGCGTCAACTTTTACACACGAAATACCCTGAACTTCTGCGTTTACACTCCAAATTTCATCCAATTCCGACAACAATTAGGAAAGATACAGGAAAAGGGAATGTTTTCATTTTTCGGTGACCGGCTTTCACTATTGAAATTACCAAATTTAATTTTTTTGAAATTTCTTGGGGAATGAGTCAAGCCTAGTGCACCAAACTTTAACATATAAAATTCCCCGAATTTTGGCACCTATGGTCCAAATTTCAGCCTATTTGGTCAAAATTTGCAGAAATGGCAGTAAAAAGAAATGTGATCATTTTTTCGGTGACCGGCTTTCACTATTGAAATTACCAAATTTCACTTTTTTTGAAATTTCTCGGGAATGAGTCAAGCCTAGTGCACCAAACTTTAACACATAAAATTCCCCGAATTTTGGCACCTATGTTCCAAATTTCAGCCTATTTGGTCAAAATTTGCGGAAATGGCAGTAAAAAGAAATGTGATCATTTTTTTTGAGACACCCTGTATTTAGGATAAGAACGACGCTGTGCCGGTGCGATGCGGTGCGGTTCACTGTTGCAAGATACTTATCATTTTTCAAACACTGCCAAATATGGGATCAATCAGTGCTTACAAACTCGATATGGCTAAATTACACAAATGAACTAAATTAGGCATGCATTGCGCATTGTGGTTGGTTGGGCGGATGGATGGAGTGTCCGAGGACCGTAGCCCCAGCGCGAGGCCACCTGAGACCCACACGCAAACCCAACCCACCACATCCTTCCATTGGTTTGCCACCCTCGCTACTAACTGCACACATGCTCCGTCTCAGTCCATGTGTCACTGGAGGGTGTACTCGTTTGTTCCAACGCATGTGTGGTTGCTATTGTAGCATAGTGATCACCGGCTTTCAGTTGCATGAGTTGGGCTTTATGCCATGCCGTCAACCAACTCAAACAACCAACCAACCAACTGCGAAAATAACTTGTAACCCAATTTGTTCCCAATTTCGGCACTTCTTGGTGTTTTTCAAGCACCAGATTTATTTGTCAATGTCTTCGCCACTCTAGTACCACGGTCAAGGCCAGAACCGGTGGACTTGTTCAGATTGCCACTGGGAGGTGCGGACTTTTTAGAATAGCTGCTACAACCGGTGGACTTGTTCAGATTGCCACAAGCAGGTGCGGACTTTTGAGAAGAATAATAATATTTCGCCTGATTAAACGTCTAGAAGTGATAACTGATTGTGCTCTTGCTAACATCTGCCATGCCGGATTGATTGTTTCTTCGTGAAGCTACTTCCGATTGATGTTTGTTTGATTAAAATTTAAACTCGGAAAGCAGCAACAGAAAGAAAATAAAAAACAGTAACAGTTGGATACATATAAACCGGCAGAGCATCAACAGAAAGAAAACATATAAATCGGCAGACCATCAACAGAAAAAAATAAAGTCAAGACAACAGGGAGAGTATGACGAACCCAACTATCTAACTGCGAACCGCATTTATCCTATTTGGGTACGCCGTAAATTCGGCGCCCGTGGATACTGAGCTGGGGCGTCGTAGGTGGACAAAATTACTATCAGATTTTAAAACCACGCTCGTCGTACAACACGTGGAGCGTCGACAAAATACAGAACGACGCTACAACCTCCATATCGAAACTCAAATCGAAATCACGCATAATATAGGTACCGCGGCACGGCCGAACGTAGCGTAAAGCGTAGCGTGTCCAGACAGCCGAAGCGGAAAATGCACAACGTAATGACGCTCCCGACGCTCTTGTAACACTCCCGAACGCTTTATTCACACTTCAGAACCGTGCGAGACCAAAACCAGACGGGACGCCGCTACCGCGGGTCCCTTGATACTCAAGTGTCAATTTACGGTCCGACTGGTATGCGTCATAGTTGCGTCAATTAGTCTATTCCACATTGATCGAAATCGTCGGGTAAATGGGTAGCTGATTTGTTCAACTTGAGCGTAACCACAGGTCTATAGCTAGGTTAGAGCATGAACTGATGCTTAAATTAGATCCTGATTCTAAACCTGAGCCTAAAACTACGCACAAGCCTAAATATAAATCGGTAATTGCGATGTGGGGGGTACTGTCCGAGTACAAAATCTTCGGCAGCTTTTTCAGCAATGGCCGTAGGTAAGCAAGCAGGCCGTAAATTTGTAATTTACTTATTTATTTATTTATTTATTTCCCCAAACTACAGCATACATGCACTACATACGTAATTATAACATACATAGGTTCCTTCCACACACACGAAACTACTTACATTACAGAACTAAGGTATGTAGTTAATAACAGCGAAAATTACAGTACAGTACATAAGGGATCTACGCTTGAACGCTCATATGGTGGGGATCGGCCCGGCGGCGCCGATTTGGACAGCGTCGATACGGTCGCGTTACGGTAGTTACTTGATTTTCAGGAAAAATTACCGGGCTTCCGATAGGTTCCCACGATATAGCTGAAGGAAAATCGGCAGCTTATCCTTCCTCTACTCTTGAATCGGCCGATTCTCAGGATGGTACTTCATAGTGATGATTCAAAGTGTTTCTGAAGAAATGAGGCTGTAGGTCCAGAGCATATCGAAACAGTATGCAAGCTACAAGACTTAAAACAATGGTAAGATGAAGGGAGGATTGTGAGTTTCACCCTCTTCCACTCCCGAATCGGCCGATTCTTGGGGTAGTACTTCGGCAGGACGATTCAAAGTGTATCAGAAGAGACTAGGCTGTGGGCCCCCAGAGCACAGCAGAGCATAAACAGTGTGGAAGCTCATTCAGATTTGATGTACTTTCAATGGAGCTCAGCGACAGTGTGAAGAAGTCAGTTTTTTGCTCTTCTACCTGCCGTATGGCAATTTTCATTATTTTTTCTGAGAAATACTTTGTTGGACTCTATTTTTGTGCAAGTTTCTCTGTTCACTGTCAATGCTCAATGTTGACCTTCCGCTTTAACTGTTACGCAGCTTTTTTACTCACCAACAAGTCAAGCATTTTTGACAATCGTTTAGTAGCTGATGCTTAATTTATTTCTATGACATGCAGATTGCTGGGCAATACGTTACGCAAAGTCATTACATAATGATTATACGAACGAATTTACCGCATTACAGTAATTTATGAAATCAGAGCTAAAAGAAACCGATTTCCGGCTCAATCCCACCTGGCAAGGCAAACTGCCTTATTAAATTTTACCCTAAAGGATGATTCTAACTCTGAACCTGCACCCAGCTAAGCCTGAACCTAAGCATCAGCTTGAAACTGAGGCCTAAAGGTGATCGGCGGATGGGGGGAATGGTCCCCGTACCGAAGCCGAGGTATCGAAATGTGCCCCGGAATTTGGGAAACAAATTTTCGTGAAATTTAAACTACGGTCTCGGTGTGGGGTTCCGGTGTACTAATTCGGTGAGGGTCCGGGGATCCGAATCCATATTACTTATTTAGACAAAAAAAGGGTAATATGGATTCGGATCCCCGGACCCCCACCGAATTCGGACCCCAGCCTGGTACGGAAACAATGGTTTATGGATTCGGAACCCCACCCCGGGACCGTAGTTTAAATTTCCCGAAATTTTGTTTGCAAATTTCGGGGCACATTTGGACACCTCGGTACTCGGACCATTCCCCCCATCCGCCGACCACCCTAACTTTAGGGCTCAGTTTCGTTTCAAGCTGATGCTTAGGTTCAGGCTTAGCTGGGTGCAGGTTCAGAGTTAGGATCATCCTTTAGGGTAAAATTTAATGTGGCAGTTTGCCTTGCCAGGTGGGATTGAGCCGGAAATCGGTTTCTTTTAGCTCTGATTTTATAAATTACTGTAATGCGGTAAATTCGTTCATATAATCATTATGTAATGACTTTGCGTAACGTATTTCCCAGCAAACTGCACGTCATAGAAATAAATTAAGCATCGGCTAAACGATTGTCAAAAATGCTTGACTTGGTGGTGAGTAAAAAAAGCTGCGTAACAGTTAAAGCGGAAGGTCAACATTGAGCATTACAGTGAACAAATAAACTTGCACAAAAAATTGAGTCCAACAAAGTATTTCTCAGATAAAAATAATTTAAATATAATGAAAAACGCCATACGCAGGTAGGAGAGCAAAAGACTGACTTCTTCACACTGTCGCTGAGCTCCACTGAAAGTACATCAAATCTGAATAAAAATTGTGCTAGAAATCTTTACTAGCGAAGGAGCTACTACTGTATATATGAATCTAAAACTCATCATAGTCAGGGTCGTGGCAATCTGTTGATCCAAAATCCCCTGACATGCCCCCGATTTTGCCTGCCCAACCAGATGCGAGGAAATTTTGAAAATTGCGTTTGAAAGGCAGTCTAAGCATACAACTATAGTTTTAGTAGTTTGAAGAGGTTTGGTTCGGCCGCCCAACCAAGGCTAAAATTTTCTAAAAAATCAACTTTCAAAAACGCGTAAGAAAGGCATTCTGACCACAGAACTAACAGGTTTAGTAGTTTGAAGAGGTTGGTTGGGCCGTCCAACCAGGGCGAGAAAATGTTTGAAAAATTACCCTTCTAAAACGCACTGATATGGTCTGAATTACATGCGCTTTCATTGCTGCTTCTACAACCTACTGAATGCATGTTTGTAGTAGTGACGCACCGCAATTTCCGCTGATAACTCCCAAAATCCCATGACAAATTTTAAATCCCCTGACCGAACCCGAACCCTGATAGGGGGAATTGAAATGCCGTTGTTGAACACAGTAACCGAGACTACGTTGCATCTCTTTAGCTCGAAAGGAGCATAACATTGGTTCCACAGTACAGTAGTATATTCGTACGCGCTACTGTTGCTAAGTAAATTATAATTATAATTTAAAATTATACTTTTTAGAAATTTACTAATACAGGTAAATTGTAGTTTGAATTATATTAGAAGTGAATTTTTGCCTTAAGTAAATTATAAGTATAATTTCAATTAATTTTTTTAGAATATCGAATCAAGTATAAAGTGCCCGAACAGAGTTGCGTCAGTACTCCAATCTACCAGAGAGAATTTGCGACCAGATGCACTAGCACAGATCATACACTAAAATAGAAGAAGTAAAGTGAAAATCGGTACCGGAAGATCAGAAGAGATCATACACTAAACTAGGAGAAATAAAGTGAAAATTGGTACCGGAAGAACAGCAGAGATCATACATTAAAATAGAACAAATAAAGTGAAAATTGGTACCGGAAGAAACTTGAATTGCAGCTTGAAACTGAGGCCTAAAGTTAGGGTGCTCGGTGGATGGGGGAATGGTCCGCGTACCGAGGTGTCCAAATGTGCTCCATAATTAGGGACCGGCAACGGCGGCCAATTTTGCGCCGCTCCGCGTGCCTAATTTTCTTCGCGCGTTTTCACCACATTGGTGTCGCGGGGGTCAAAATAATGTTTTTTTAAAAAATGCGGCTAGAAAAGCCCGTTCTTTTTTGATGGTTATTTGTTTTGATTGTTTTAACATAACTATTCACCCAAATCGCCTTGGTATACGCTAAGCTGCGGTTGTTTTTGGCTAAAATAAGCGGAAAAACAGCGTCAGTGTAAAAAAAAGTTCATGATCTCAAAAAGTGCGCCCGACGGTATTAAAGAGGCATTGATCATCTTTCGTTTGAGCCATTTTTTTTCGGCATCGATGCAGCCAAAGATCCCGGAAATCAGATTGAAGTTTTACATGGTTAAGCATAGGCAGAATCGGTATTTTTTCAGAAAACGAAAGTTTGCTCTTAAACAAAGAACAAATTAAAAAGGTGCGCCCGCTTAAATTTTAGTTTAGGTGTTGCTCTTACTAAAATCACTCAGATTTGGCGTCCTAGGTTCGTAAAAGATCCCGGAAATTGGGTTAAAGTTGATGAGGTCGTTAAAATTAGGGGGTATCGAATACGAACGTATTGGGGATCCTGAGCAGCCCAAAGCCATTGGTTTTTATTTTGCTTCTTTAAGATCCTTTAGTAGTTTTGCGTCTCTGCTAATCAATATAAGGTGAATCCTGCTCAGGCTTAACGTGTGTAGTCAATAAATATGGTACAAAAGCGGAAAAACCTGTAATCGCTTATTCGAGTTAACTTCATATAATTCGTTTTCATTTATATGTCAGTGGAATTCCTTCAAATTTTCAGCGTTTATTCATAAGTGTTAAAGATATGTTTTGCCCAAATTTGAGTAGCATATTCCAACCAGGGCTGTTGGGTCGGTTTTTTTCCTCGGTTTTTTTCGTTTTTTTCCGGAAAAAAACCGGTTTTTTTCCTAGGGGCTCGGAAAAAAACTAAAATGCGGAAAAAAACTCAAGCAAGTTTTTAAAGGAAATAGGCAGGATAACTGGTTCAATTCGCTTCAAATGCTTTGAATTTACGTTAATAGAAGCTTTACAAGCATTTCCATAGCATAACTTAGCTGTTTTTGGCAAAGAATACCGGTACCATTTTCAGGCTACTTTCATTATTGTGTTTTTGTTGTTTTAAAATCAAATTACTACTCTAAAACATAAAATTAGCGCATTTCGTATTAAAACTCACGCTATTTCGATGAATTCTGCAATAAAAAGCGACTGTTAAAAATTTTTTTCTGTCATCTCGGAAAATAACTTTTGGAAAAAAACCGGAAAAAAACAGGAAAAAAACCGGAAAAAAACCGGCTTGAGTTTTTTTCCGGAAAACAAACAGCCCTGATTCCAACGCAAACAGGCACGGAAGGTAGTCCAGTAACGAACGAAAGTCGGATAGGGTTAGGTTTAGCTGGGGGGATCAGGGTAGGGCCCGACCGGATATCCGGATCCGGATCCGGCCGGATATGGCCATATCCGGATCCGGTACCGGATCCGGATATTACCTGCCGGATATGCCGGATATCAGTCACAGATGAGAAAACGTGATTTTTTACGTATTTGAACATAAATATTGCATTCGACCGTCCAGAATTGACCAGGTCAGAAATTTGCGGCAGTTGTATGGTTCTAAAAACAGTTTTTCAGCTTGCCAGGAAGTATTTGAGTGCTCCTATCGGTACGGTAGCTAGCGAGTAGACCTATTTCCTCAGAGAATTTCAATTTGTAGTCTTAGTTTGTAGTTAAAAATTTTCGCGAAAATAATTTGTAGTCTTAGTTTGTAGTTGCAAATTCAGGTTAAAAAATATGTAGTTTTAGTTTGTAGTCAATTTGTAGTCAGGTTACCAAACGTCACAAATTTTATATTACTGCAAATGTTTGCCAAATGAACAATCAGTCATGGGAATGCCTTGCAACAATAATAACCGGAAGTCTGTTAATCGGTTTTTCTGTGAAAAAATCGCCTTTCCTAATGGGTATTTCTGGAAACAAACAGACATAATTCAATGTTTAATAGAATTCCAATGCTGAACATTTGGTATTTTTTAAAAATGCAATGAGATCTTTTTGAAAACTAAGACAAGAATTTCCAAAAAAAAATGACTACAAATTGACTATAAATTCGCAAATTATGAAAAAGTAGTTTGTAGTCAATTTGTAGTTAGCCAAAATAATATGTAGTCTTAGTTAATTTGTAGTCTTGATGACGTCATAATCGCCGAAAATATGTAGTTTGTAGTTTGTAGTACTACGAATTAGGTCTACTAGCTAGCAAACATTTAAGACTGCTGGCACGATTTCAGAAGGCGATCGCTCCTCTCTGAAGCCCGAAAATTTAGAAATGTTGTTGTTTAACAAGTATAACTTGCGTTCTTTGAACTACAATTATTAGATGTTGTTTTAAATCAACTGTTATAGAACAAAGAAATGTATATATGTGGTTTATTGCATTCTAAAAAAATTTTAAGTTGATCAATGATATCCGGCATATCCGGATCCGGATCCGGCCGGATATGGGCATATCCGGATCCGGATCCGGATCCGGTAGAACTTTGTATCCGGTCGGGCCCTAGATCAGGGAAGGTCAGAAATGGACTAGACATACATGGGCCGGGGGGTAAGGGGGTATACCCCTCCCCTCGGTCGTCCATACCCCCTCCCCCACCCCCCTCCCGGACTTTTTTCGGGACCCCCCCCGCCGAGGTTTCCAGACCCCCCTACCCCCTCCGGATTTTTCGGGCCCATGTATGGGACTAGATATTAATTAATTAACTTTCTTGTGACTATTGCCCTATACTGATGCATACCCCTAGGGGTATTTTTATATTTGGAAAACAAGCCCTCAGGAGCGTGCCCTGTACTGATGCGTCTAGGGTATTTTTATATTTGGAAAACAGGCCCTCCGGAGCGTGCCTATACTGATGCGTCCCTCCAGGGGTATTTTTGTATTTGGAAAACAGGCATACATGGGCCGGAAAAATCCGGAGGGGGGTATGGAGACCTCGGGGGGGGGTCCAAAAAAGCCCAAAAAATGCCTATGTTGCCTTAAATAAGCGAAAATTTTCTCCGTCTGGGAGGGGAGGTGGGGAGGGGGTATGACCGGCCGAGGGGGGTATTGGCCGGCGAGGGGTATACCCCCACACCCCCGGCTCATGTATGAAAACAGGCCCCCGGGGCTTGCCCTATGTTGATGTAGTGATCATTAGAGTCGCCAGGCGAAGGGCTTTCAAATGATATATAACACGACCATTTTGGGCGATTTTGGAATTTTTCCAAAAATAATCGATAATCGATATTTATCGATAAATCATGTTAATTTATAATTAATTATGATCATTAAAAATATTAATTGTTGTTTGCGATCGGTTCCTGATTCCCCCCACGCTACACCTGATCCGGAATTTCTCACCAAAGTACAAATCGGAGGAAGTAGGGGGGCTAATCGGGGGGGTCTGGAATATTTCGGGTGCGGGGTTACCTGTTACATGTATTGTAGCAGCTCATCCTTGTCTAAAACTGTAAATGTAGTGTCTGAAACTGTACGTAAAAAATTGTGCCAGAAACATCGGAGAGGGAGAGTGGTGATCGTTTTGGTGGGGAGGGGGTGTGCTCCCCTATCGGGGGGTTGGCCCAAGTCGGTGGGAGGGGAGCACAACCCCAGCCCCGCTGTTACATATGCAAATGTACCTGGAAAACACAGGAGTTCACACTCTACTATTCAGTTCTAGTTCGAGCTACCAAGGTGTTTGTTCGGTATATAAAGGTGGTAGACGCAGTCCTACAGTCTTGGTATATAAAAAATGTAAAAGAAAATCGCATTGCGATTAGAATGACACCGGTCCCATCAAAATTGGCGCAGGGGTTTACGAGTGACAGTCTGATAAAGTACATCGGTCATATCGGTATGCACGCTGCGGTCAACTTTCTAGGAAGAAAAGGTGGCACGCTGGGTGACGCAGTTAAACGGTCATAACACGCTTATTATCCAACCAATTCCGTTCCGGTTTGTTTTGTTAGACTGCATAAAGTGTGCTCTTTTCAATTCTGAAGCCCAATTTCGCCTAGGAGCATTTTGAATTTTCGCGTGCCGGTCCCTACCATAATTTTCCAAATAAAATTTTGTGAATTTTAAACTACGGCCTAGGTGGGGTTCCGAATCTTAAGGACCATTTTTCCGTACCAGGCTGGAGGTCCGAATTCGGTGGGGGTCCGGGGATCCGAATCCATATTACCAAAAAAAGGATGAAAAAAGGTAATATGGATTCGGATCCCCGGACCCCCGGACCCCCACCGAATTCGGACCCCCAGCCTGGTACGGAAACAACGGTTTGTGGATTCGGAACCCCACACCGGGACCGTAGTTTAAATTTCACGCCGTTTTATTTGCAAATTTCGGGGCACATTTGTTGGACACCTCGGTTTCGGTACGCGGACCATTCCCCCCATCCGCCGACCACCATAACTTTAGGCCTCAGTTTCAAGCTGATGCTTAGGTTCAGGCTTAGCTGGGTGCAGGTTCAGAGTTAGGATCACCCTTTAGGGTGAAATTTAATAAGGCAGTTTGCCTTGCCAGGTAGGATTGAGCCGGCAATCGGCTTCTTTAAGCTCTGATTTTATCAATTACTGTAACGCTGTAAATTCGTTCGTATATGATCATTATGTGATGACTTTGCGTAGCGTATTTCCCAGCAAACTGCATGTCATAGAAATAAATTAAGCATCAGATAAACGAAATTGTCAAAAATGCTTGACTTGGTGGTGAGCAAAAAAGCTGCGTAACAGTTAAAAGCGGAAGGTCAACATTGAGCATTGCAGTAAACAGAGAAACTTGCAAAAAAATAGAGCACAACAAAGTATTTCTCAGATAAAAATAATTAAAATGTAATGAGAAATACCATGCGGCAGGTAGGAGAGCAAAAAAAACTGACTTCTTCACTCTGTCGCTGAGCTCCACTGAAAGTACATCAAATCTGAATAAGAATTGTGCTAGAAATCTTTGCTAGCGAGGGAGCTACTACTGTATATATGAATCTAAAACTCATCATAGTCAGGGTCGTGCCAATCTGGTGATCCAAAATCCCCTGACCTTCCCCCGATTTTGCCTGCCCAACCAGATGCGACGAAATATTGAAAATTGCGTTTGAAAGGCACTCTGAGCATACAACTAACAGTTTTAGTAGTTTGAAGTCAGTGGCGTATCCAGGATTTCGAAAAGGGGGGTGTTAAATTTTGAAAGTGCCTGGTTGGGCCGCTGCCCAACCAGGGCAAGAAAATTTAGCAAAATTTGCCTTAAAAAACGCGTTTAAAACACATTCCAGGCTTAAAATTAACAGAAATTAAAAGTTTTAGTAGCTTAAAGTGGCCTGGTTGTGCTTCTGCCCGACCAGGCCGAGAAATTTTTGAAAATTTAGCCTTCAAAAACGCATTTAAAAGGCATTCTGAGCACAAAATAGACAGTTTTGGTACATAATTCATTAGTTTCGCTTATTTTTGACAGACTTTCTCTTCCTACCTCCACCGCAAAGGGGGGTGTACACACCCTACACCCCCTGGATACGCCACTGTTTGAAGTGGTTTGGTTGGGCCGTTCAACCGGGGCGAGAAAATTTTTGAAAAATTACCCTTCTAAAACGCACTGATATCGACTGAATTACATGCACTTTCATTGCTGCTTCTACAACTTACTGAATGCATGCTTTTATGTAGTGACGCCAGCAATTTCCGCTGATAAGTCCCAAAATCCCCTGACAAATTTTAAATCCCCTGACCGGCACGAACCCTGATAGTATCTGGCGGGGGGCGTAAGATGTACAGCCCTACGATCAGACCTGCACGGTCCATTTCGTTACCCTGATAGTATCGGGGAATTGAAATGCCGTTGTTGAACACATTAACCGAGACTACATTGTATCTCTTTCGCTCGAAAGGAGCATAACAATGGTTCCACAGTACAGTACGCGCTATTGTTGCGAAGTAAATTGTAATAATATTTTTAATTGTACTTTTTAGAAATTTACTAATCCAGGTAAATTATTTGGTAAGTAAATGATAATTTCAATTATACTAAAAGTGAATTTTTGCCTTAAGTAAACTATAAGTATAATTTCAATTAATTTTTTTAGAAATTTACTAGTACAAGTAAATTATAATTAAATTATATTTCAAATAAATTTGCTTAGCAACAGTAGCACGCGCGCATGTAGACCCAATAATAACGAAGTATTTAAAAAGATTTATCGTACTTACGCTACACAAGGAAAAATGTAATACGCATATGGCAATATCGAATCAAGTATAAAGTGCCCGAACAGAGTTGCGTCAGCACTCCAATCTACCAGAGAGAATTTGCGACCAGACGCACTAGCACAGATCATACACTAAAATAGAAGAAGTAAAGTGAAAATCGGTACCGGAAGAACAGCAGAGATCATACACCAAAATAGAAGAAATAAAGTGAAAATTGGTACCGGAAGAACAGCAGAGATCTTACACCAAAATAGAAGAAACAAAGTGAAAATTGGTACCGGAAGAAAGTTGAATTTCAGCTTGAAATTGAGGCCAAAAGTTAGTTTGGTCGGCGGATGGGGGAATGGTCCGCGTACCGAAACCGATGTGTCCAAAAATGTGCCCCAAAATTTTGCAAATAAACTTTCGTGAATTTTAAACTACGGCCGAGGTGGGGTTCCGAATCTTAAGAACCATTTTTCCGTACCAGGCTGGGGGTCCGAATTCGGTGGGGGTCCGGGGGTCCGGGGGTCCGAATCCATATTACCTGAAAAAAGTAGAGAGAGAATAAGCAGAAAGATGAGGAAGAGTAGAGAGGAGGCGGAGAGAGAGGAGTTACGACTGCGCCGTCTAGTGCACCAGTCTGTAGTTGACCTTGCAGAAAGGCCAATCTGCTCCAGGCAGTTCTTCTTGGATACGGTGCTCGCTTTTTCTCTCGTTCTTACCTTTTTTCTGATTGTTGTTGCGTTGGGGCTTGAAAAGCGGTTTGATAAAAGTTCAGTTAGTTAAGTCCTTTTAAGGTTATGATTAGATTAGAGGCTAGGCCCGGGGCCAGACTTCCGTGTGGGAGCCGTTCATTTGGGCGTGCGCGTTTTGGCGTGGCTCGTTTGGGCCTGCACATTTGGCCGTCGTGTCTCGTTTTGGCGTGCATTCATTTGGGCGTCTGTCAAAATTTGTTATTTAAAATATAGCAAACTATGTGGGCAGACATGGGCTAGCATTTCGGCTGATGGGGGGGGGGGTAGAATTTTCAATTCCTGAGGGGGGCTGATGGGGGGTAGGAGCGCCTGATGGGGGGCTGAGGGGGTGGTAAGCCAAAAAGTCCGATTTTTGGCGAAAATCAGGGTTTTTTGGCTTATTTTTCATTAAAATAAGTTAAAATTAGCTATTCTGAGCTCATTTACGCCTAGTCCAGGCATATTTTTATCATAATTTTCTATACAAAATTCTTCCCAAAAATTCTTGATGGGGGGTAGCGGCCGGCTGATGGGGGTAGATTAGAGCCTGATGGGGGGCCAGCCCCCCCCCCTTTGCCCATGTCTGTATGTAGGCCTCAAGGCAGTCACTGCCTACCTTGTTTGTGGCCGATCTACCCAAAACCAACCAATTACACATGTAACAGTCAGACACTTTAAACGCCGTTTACGGTACCGACACGATATATGGTGCCGCTACCCTAAGTACCGGTACCATATCTATGGTACCCCTATCTTCGCATTGGTACCGGTACCCTAAGTACCGGTGCCATATCTATGGTACCCCTATCTTCGCATTGGTACCGGTACCCTAAGTACCGGTACCATATCTATGGTACCCCTATCTTCGCATTGGTACCGGTACCCTAAGTACCGGTACCATATCTATGGTACCCCTATCTTCGCATTGGTACCGGTACCGTACCATGTATGGTGCCACTTGTTCAAATTTCGTACCATCCGATCCGATCCGATTTGCGGCGGCCTTACGGCCTGCGATCAGACTCTAGGTCCATTCCGCTACCCCCGTGGTTTCGTCATCTCAGACGTTTCCCTTCTTTCACTGCCAAGCCACTCAAGCCATGCCGTTGGGCGCCAGGTGCTAAGAGAGCGCCTGGCGCATTGACGTCATAGTGCTGGCAGCGTCCACCGCCGCCCGGCCAGAGCACTAAACCGGTATAGGCCTTGTTGTGCCAGCACTTGACGTCATTGATCTTTCTCCAACGTGGCATGCTATAGAAGCGGCTTCGGTGCAATGGCAGATCCAGTTGGTTCCCATTTTACCTACTTGCTGTAACCAGCTTTCGGTGGCCTGGGTGAATTTTGTACCATACATTGTATATGGTGCTGGTACCATGGTACCACCACAGGCCGCGAACGTAGGTAGGGTACCATATGGTAGTACCATATACGGTGACGGTACCATATATGGTCCCATTACCCTAGGTACCGGTCCATAAACTGCGTTAAGTGCCTGACTGTGTAATTTCTATAGTATTAAAGCTAGAAATTGGTAACTGCATTAAAGCAAAGCTCATTTTCTGGGCTACCGAATCATTCATCGACCGCCGGTATGTACGAGTCCGTCCGGCAGCTATAAGACCGTAAAGGCATTTATTCTTAACTACAGGGTGCGCCAAAAAACAACTCAGCAGATTTTTTGCTGTAGCAACCGCAAATCTCAACTGGGGCCTGTTGCATAAAAGTTATCAGTCTGATACGAACTACACTGATACAAAACAGGACTGATACATATCAGTTGCATTTACAGCGTTTCATAAAAATAATTTCATATCAGTGATCTTTTTTCGAATCAGTCCATGCGCTGATTGGTTTTGGCCTAACTGATACGAAATAAATTAAGACGAATCTTCTGCTTTCGATTTTTGTGACCGGAAAAAACTTGGTGCAAACAGTCGCTTGGGCCATTTCCCAACGAGAGTGAGACAGGTTTACCTTCCAAAACTCATTTAACTGTAAAATTGACAGAAATCAGTACGAGATACAGTATACACTGTACTTGAACAACCCGTGAGCGTAAAGGCGGATTCACATATACTTTTCCCACCCGGTGGCACTGACACTTCCAAAATCGTTGCCAACTACTCAATTTAGACAAGTCAAACTGGGAAAGTGCCACCGGGCTGGTTTTAATCGGTCGGCGGCACTTTGTCAGTCCACCGAAGTCTGAATGAGCGGTTGCGAGTTAGAAAGTACCCTGTCTGGCCAACCTATACCATGTTTATTCCAATAAGCCAACCGCAGCTTATTTATTTCAGAGTGGTGTGGACATGTGGATTATTAGAGGGCGTTAGATTTTGAGTATCAAAGAAAGTCAAAATCGTAAGGTTTCGGGACTTATTTTCACCAAAAATTGTACAGAAGCTCTAAAAGATTTAGTCCTCCTCTTTTCTAAAATCTAAAAATTGTGTAGGGTTTCAGAAGCCCTGATTTTGGTTTAAAGAACTATAACTATACATACGTACATTGTAGGGGTTTCAGAAATTATGATTAGCGTTTGCAAGTACTTTGAATAGGTTTCAGAAGGCCGAAGGCTTGAAAAGTGTGTTAGAACCCATAATTATACATAATTTAAAAACTCCTAATTAGGGTTCGAAGTACTAAAGATAAGGTTTTTGCGCGACTTTTAGTTGTGAAACCCGTTTTGAGGCCCAAATAAACGCCGCTGATGAAACCCACTTTTCTACCACAGAGAGAGGGAGAGCAACAGCCAGTTAAAGCTATAAATTCTAAATAATATGTACATGCATACAAGCAGCAGTGCTTCTGGATCGTTGTCGCTTCGATTTAGTACAAGTTCCTCATCAAACAAGTCCATTCTTGTGCAAAAGATGGGTTCCTAACCACCTCTCATGACTGATAAAAGTGGACTGATACTGATACGAAATAATTTCCGTTCGTATCAGTGCACCGGTTTTATGCAACGCAATTTTCGTTGGACTGATATTATCAGTCCATTTTGCACTGATACAAAACAGTAATGGACTGATACCACTTGCACTGTTACCAAAAGTTTTATGCAACGCAATACATTTACACTGATTGAAATTGGACTGATATTATCAGACTGATAACTTTTATGCAACGCCCCCCTGATTTTAATGAGTCCTTTTTTAAATGAAAGATAAATAAATTCTTGAAAGATTTATTAACGTTTATTAAGATAGCCTGCTTGGTTCCTGAGATATTTGTCCTTAAATTCAAAACAGAGATTTTGGCAATGAACAAGAGTGATAAAGAACAACCCAGCAGATTTTTTACATTTGCAACAATGAATCTCAACCGATTTGAATAAATCCTTTTTTCAATGAAAGATTGATAGATTGGTGAACTTTTTGTTAAAACACTGCTTAGTTCTTGAAATATTTGCCCTCAAAGTCGAAACATATTTTGGCAAAGAAAAAGAGCGATTCCGTTGCACTTCATAATAAAACAGATTCCTACTGCTGAGGGCTAACGAGACTTTACTGACGAAGTAAACCGAGTGTGTGTTTCTCCAACAAAGCCTCCAATAGCCATAATCAGTAGTAAGAATCTGTTTTGTTATGAAGTGCAATGGAATAATAAAAATCCCTTTTGTTCATTGCCAAAATCTCTGTTTTGTCTTTGAGAGCGTATATCTCAGGATCTAAGCAGAGTACATTAACAAGATTCTAGCAATCTTTTAAGAATTTATTTATCTTTCATCTAAAAAAGGATTCATTCAAATCGGTCGAGATTTGCGGCTGCTACAGCGAAAAAAACTGCCGGGTTGTTTTTTTTGACGGACCCTGTATGTCGTCAAAAATAATTAAAAAGCGAAATATTGATGAAAAAATTTTAAAACCAATAAAATAGACTGCACCATCGTGTTTACCGCGACTGTAGTTGTTGCCGTGTATATCTGGAACAAATGAGAATAAACTTTTTGAGCTTTTTCCATTTTTTTCTAAAAATTTTCGACAGACGCCAAAATGAATCCACGCCCAGCCCAACTGTGCACGCCCAAACGTGCACGCCCAAATGAATTCAACCCCTTCCGTCTATATATCCTCCTATTATCCGCGACACGACGGAGATTTCATAAAAAAAAGTTGTCCTTAAGCCTGAGCGTGAGCATAAGTCTAACCTAAGTAGGCCTAGGTAAGCCTAAAGTTGGGTTTGACAGGGGGTTGGGGAATGGGCCTTCTAAATTATCGGCGGATAACAGGAGGATATTTAGGTGCAAATCAGGGCCAGATGAAAAAACATGGTACTAAGGTTTTGGCGATTACCTTTTACGAACAAATGCATGTACAGTTTTTTATTCAGTCGAGTGAACTCATCCCCTTCTATTGTAAGAGTGACCGGTTTGCAGCATACATGTAACAGGGGGGTCTGCCCCTCACCCGACTTAGGCCTGCCCCCCCCGGCTGGGCTCCCCCCCCCCCCCCCCCGAGACGATTTCACCGACCCCCCCCCTCCGATTTTTCTGGCAAGTAAATTTTCGAGCAAATTTTTGCAATTTTTTACAATTTCACACACAAAAATTGCCAAAATCGCCTGCAAAACAGCACTTTTTAGCTGTATTTCAGCCCAAATTAGCGATTTTTGGTGCGATTTTTTTCGATTTTTGAGCGTTTTTTAGTGCCCACCCCCCTCCCCCAAAATTTTGGCTCAGACCCCCCCCGGCCGGCGCCAGACCCCTCCAACCCCCCCTCCCCCATCGGCGGATGACCTGTTACATGTATGGTTTGCAGTGTCACCAGTTGGACGTGAATGCGTTTGCTGAAATTGCCGAAGAGCGATGCATAGCAGGTGTCTGTGGGTTTGTGCTCTGTTCCCAGTCTCACGCAGCTGGTGGCAGAGGACGGTGTCAGAAGTACAAAATCCGTTCGAATAGAGTGTGGGAGTTGAGAGAAAGGGTCTGGTTCTGCAGCGACCGTTGCTACGGTCGGTTTGACTCTATTCGGCAGCAGCTGCCGCAACAGCCGCTCTGGCTCACCGGTCACAGACAGGTGGCTCTCGATTTGGAGTGTCTCCAACTGAATTGGTACGTGGTCGCTTTCTTGGATTGGAAAGCTTCTTTCTTTTCACAAAAGAAAACAACCCAGCAGATTCTTTAATGTAGCAGTCTACCGATTTGAATGGCTCTTTTTTGAACGAAAGTTAGGTAAATTCTTGAAAGATTGTTGAAATTTGTGTTACGATGCTCTGCTTATTGCTTTCCTGAGGTATTCAAACGAAATCTTCGAATTTAACAACTGATATTCAACAACTTTTGTTCTAACTATGGAAATTTTAATGGAACTGTTTTAACAACTATAGTTCTAAACGTCCAAAACATTATCTGACTGCGCTGTATGTTTTAACTTGCAACCTTTTAAACTCTTTTATAACTGCTACAAGAAATTGCTGATCCTGCCTGCGTCAAGCAGCAGACCAGTGAATACTGCATTTTCAGCAATTTAGCAGGATTGCCTGTAGATCTGCACCCCGAAGATTTCGTCGAGGCTTTCCAGAATACTGATCTGAGTGCAGAGTGGTCGGCCGATTGCAGTGAATCCGATTCTGAATGCCAGCCAGCCGTCAGTCAGAATGAATCTGCTTCAGAGAAGTCCGTAGAGAAAACAGCAAAGAACGACAGCAAAGAAGAGATTCTAAGCAGACTGCGCGCCAAGTATGGCTCGACGCCTAAAAAGACTCCGCCTCCGTTGATTGAGGCCAAGCCATTGCGTAGCTCTGCTGGCTCTGACAAGGAGTTGGTGACAGTTAACTGGAGACGTGTTTTCCAAGTTATCGAAGAATGGATCAGCGATGAGACTTTGGAATTGCTGAGTGAAAGTGGTGCAAAAGAAAGCAGTGACGTGATTGCTAGTTGTGTGGTTGATCGACCCCTTAGTGAGCACGAGAAACAAGTCCGCCAGTTCTTTGCTCCCGGTCGGGCTGCACTCATCGAGCAAAATGAGGTAACTGATGTTTGGCTCAGCTTAGAAATATAGGTAGGCTGTCTAAAACGGACTCATTCTTTGTGCTGTGATTTGCGCTTGATGTGCCGATTAAGCTTGAGTTAACTATTTTGATTCAGGAGTTGAGTGAAGTGCGCCTGCCTCGAGTGGATGCACATCATAAACTACAACACAGACGGGAGATCGTCTTGAATGGGCTCAGTAGAACGTAAGTGTCGGAATTCGTCGTTAAAACTCTACTAGCTTGTAATGGCGTGTCATGGCCATGAAAGGGCTGCAGTATAATTATACTACTTGTACCTACATAATAAATAATAGTATAATATTTTTGTGATTCACATATCCCGCCCAATTGCGCAAGCTCAGAACTTTTTTGTTTGTGGACCGAATGGACCGAATTTTTGCAAATGATACCTGGACATACTTCGCATTTTACTCTTTCAAATTTCAGCCTGAAAACCGGCAATTCTACCGCAAAACTGAAATTTCCAACACTGGTGCTAAAAATATTTGGCTAGTACGCGATTAGGCTAGTGTTTTGATGTTGATGACATTCTTAAATCATAGCGATTGACGCTAAATTCAGTTTCCAACACAACCCAACGTTTTTAACAGTTATGATAGCTTCTTGGGTAAAGAAACAATGTACGGCATGGTTTGAGTGTACCAAAAGCACTAACAGTGATGGTGCAGACAAAGTCCGTCTGAAATTTTGAACAGAACACGAGACTTCAAGCGATCCTAACATGCTTGGTGGCATGAATCGCTGACGGAAGAGGCAGTGTGTACGACAAAACTCGGAAAAGGGCAAAACGGATAAACACTGCTGGAGTATCACCATAGAGGCTGCAAAAAGTGATTGAAAACAGTGATATCACGTTGAAGCGCATAGCTAGTGATGTAGAGTGTGGAATGTGATGAAATTTGAAAAAGTAAAATGCGAATTATGTCCAGTTATCATATCCAAAAAGCAGCCGATTCGGTCCACAAACAAAAATGTTGTGAGCCTGCGAAATCGGGCGGTGGATATGTGAATCACACTGTATAGTATAGTTATGGTATAATATAGTTATATTATTATAACAATAACAGTAAAGCTGAAGGAAAAACTCAGTCAAAGTAGTAATCACTCTCGTACGGCTGGTCCCATTTGTTTCCTTTCTTGATGGGGTCAGAGAAGCCCCTCCACCGGGGCGGCGGCGGCTCTCTGGGTTCTCTACCAGCCCCAGCACGTCTAGCAGCTTGTGGCTGTTGTGCGTAAGTGGGGTAGGAGTAATTCCTGGCCTGCATCCTACTGCCGGCCGTCTGTGGTCGTTGCCTCGGCGGTTCGTAATAGCTGTACTCCTGGTCTTCGTAGCCGTACCTACTTTGCGCCGTCATCGGTCGCGTTCTAACGGGAGAGACCGAAGTGGAAGGTCTGTCTTCGCGGTCCTTCATGACGCCGCGGTTCCGGCTGTAGGCCATGCGAGGTTCCTGTCTTCGCTGTCCTCTGGAGCGCCAATTATTATTATTATTATAATAGCCTGGTTGACTTCTGTAGGGGGAGCCGCGTCGATAAACCCCGCCCCTAGTAGGAGTTCTGGGGTTGGGCTCGTAATAGGCGTCCTGTTCGTAGTAATCTAGTTCTTGTTCGTAGTCGTCGTAGTAGTAGGGCTGAGGTCGAGCGCGCTGAGGTACTTTTATGGTGATCGTAGCAGGTTGTTGGCGCTGGTGGTGTTGTCTGTTGTTGTCGTAGTAGTCGTAGTCATCCTCCTCCTCTTCCCAGAGATCGTCCTCACGCTGACCCTCCGGTACGTAGTTGGGATGGAGGTAGTCCATTTCTTTGTGCGGAGATTGACGGTAGGTGGCGCTGCGAGCTGAAAGTCTAACCCTTTTCAAATCACTACTACCGCCGATTTTTTTCTCCTATAGTTAAGCTTGTGGGTTTGTTTTAGGATTTGGCTCTCCTCAATGAAACCGAAAATTAGCCCATGGGCTTAATCATGGAAACTTCATTTCTTCCGCGCGCGTCTAAAGCAAAAGCACAGAGTTAGATGCTGTTTATCAATGAATTGTAATCGTACAAATAGCATTGCATTTTGCATTCACAATATCGATTGTTTTGTTACCCCCCAATTTACCGTGTTTTTGCTATTGTTTTTCCTGGTTTCTGTGTATTTTACTTTTACATGCCAAAGCCGCCGATTTGCGCCTCGAAACGTACAAAACATACGTTTTTCTGTGGGGGACCTTTTTCAAGTCCCAGATAGGGTTTTAAGTAACCTAAAAACCCTGATCAAGTTTTGAAAGTAACGTAAAAACCCTAATCAGAGTTTCTAAGCATATATGGGCCGGGGGGTCCGGGGGGGTTTGCCCACCTCCAAACGACCCTACCCACCCACCTGAAGCCGACTTTTGTTCCTGAACCCACCCAGCAAAATCGCCGCGACCCCCTATACCGGCAGGCCCACCCCCAAATTTTGGATTTTGACTACCCTCAACTAGAGTGCGAACTGGTATTGGGTATTGGGTGTATTGGGGTGTTTTCGAGGTGTTGGGTATTGGGGTTTTTACCCCCCAATACCCAATACTAAATTGGACAATTAAAAATAGAGAAAAATCGATGCTGACCTGAAAAAAATCGAAAAAGTTAATCGATGATTCGGTTTAGTAAGCTGTTTTCGCGTTAAGGAGCCGTCCATAAACGACGTCGTTCAAAATCCCGATTTTTCGGAGCCCCCTCCCCATAAGACGACGTTGTTTTAGGTTTACCCCCTTCCCGATAAAAGTGCAGTACATACAGAACGGTCCTGTTTTCTTGTTAGCATACTGCGCAATCAATAGACTAAATCCCTACAACCACTCTGGGAAGCTTTTCCGCACTGTAGAAACCTTTGACAGAATGTACTTAAATTGAAAATAATACAATCAAAGTTCCCTATTATTCCGAGAAAAGCGACGTCGTTCTTTGCTAAGCCCCTCGCCCTCCTAGTGTGGCGTCTATCGTCGCATTTCAGCCGACCCCTCCCCCTCTAGAATGTCATCGTTTATGGACGGCTAATCAGCTAAACGTTAGTAGAATTTCCTAAGTGTACGCTTTTCTAAGCGCTACGCCAGTAATTAATTTCTCTGTTCTTATCTAAAATAAAAATGCTGACATTTAAAAATGTCACCATAATGTACTAGCACCGTACCCATGGCGGTGGTGCACACAATTTCCGGCCGAGTTAGGAAAAAATCGCTGGAAGCAAGAAACACGACTGAATTACGAAATATTAAGTACCAAAAGTGGTAATTTCTGCTAATTTTACGCCTAAAACGGCTTCTAAATGCTTTCCGAAAGGCTAATTTTTCAAAATTTACTGGCCCTGCTTGGGCAGCGGCCCAACCAGCCTCTTAAAAATTTTAATTGCACTGCCAAAAATCTTGTGTATACAACTAGAATGTACCTGTCCACTGAAATGAAATTTTTGGCCCGGATACGCAAGTATTGGGTATTGGGAAATTGGGGGTCTCAGGTATTGGTATTGGGTATTGGGTATTGGGTATTGGGGTATTGGGTTTTTTTAGGTATTGTTCGCACTCTACCCTCAACCCATTTTTCCGGTCCATGTATGTTTCTAAGCACTGCTAAATCCTTTTTTGGGTTGTAGGCATACATAGGCCGGAAAAATGGGTTAGGATAGTCTGAATCTGAAAATTTGGGGGTGGGTCTGCCGGATTGGGGGTCGAGGCCAATTTGGGGCTGGGCAACCCCCCCCGGACCCCCTGCGGCCCATGTATGGTTGTAGGGTAGGCGAAAACCCAATTTTGTGCTGCCGAATGTATTTTCAAGGTTAAAATTTTCTTGACTTTGGAACTAAAAAATTGGGTTTCATTTCCCCCCCCCCAAAGAAATCCGCTGTGGAGAAATGGGGCTTGTGGGTCAGGCCCCTTTACCCCTAGCGACATGTATGATAATAAATGCTGAAACAAAAAATAGGTCCATGGGCTTGTTTGCGTAAAGGTAATCCTAAAATATGTTTTTCCAGTTGGAGGTAACCGGTAATCCAGCAAATTTTAGCTGTACTTGAGCCCAGAGATTACCGTTTTTAAGCGATTTTTAGTACTCTCCGCTGTGATTTGAGCTTGGCTCTGTAATACTCATTCGGTGCATGAGCTTATTATGGCTCTAAAGTTAGAAGGACTTACGCGGATCAGCTCTTCTAGGTTCTGATTTGGATTCGTAGAGCTGAGGCAGAGACTGGGACCGGGCCGGCTTGTCGCCGTAGAGGTCGTTTCTGAGGTTCTGTCTTTCCCTCCTGTTACCTACTCTGTTGTTATTGTAGCTGCGGTTGTTCTTTGTCCAACCGGTATTGTTGTTCCTTGCTCCTCTTGGGTTACTAGCGCCATCTGACGTTTGTACTCTATCATCAAACTTGACGTTTTTCTGGTTACGCGAGTCTGAAACAGACACATGCAGTTGCCAGTGTACGGGAAAAGTGGCAATTCACGATTGGACGCCAAAAATCAGCTGCTTGTGTTAGTTATTTTATTACAGAACTACATTCTATTACGATGAACTGTGTTCGGTGGGTGGCAGACAAATTTTGTTGCTTTTTGTTGCTGTTGCCCACTTTCTATGCGTGCTTACTAGAACAGCAGAAACCTTGATCCGAATACACCCCCAATACGTTCATACCCGATACTTGCTCAGATGGGGGAAAACCTCGTATATTCTGGAATGGGTACTTTCTGTAGTATTGGAAATAAGAAAAAAAAATTTTTGTTTGATGTTAGAAGAATGAAAACTATTATTGTTCTGATACTTGTGGCCAGTGTAAGAAATTAGCGCGTAAATTCGACTGTTTTAGTTGATTGTCGTTCTAAGAGGCAGACATGGGCTAGCATTTCGGCTGATGGGGGGTAGAATTTTCAATTCTTGAGGGGGGTAGGAGCGCCTGATGGGGGGCTGAGGGGTGGTAAGCCAAAAAAGTCCGATTTTTGGCGAAAATCAGGTTTTTTTGGCTTATTTTTCATTAAAATAAGTAAAATTAGCTATTCTGAGCTCATTTACGCCTATTCCAGGCATAGTTTTATCATAATTTTCTATACAAAATTCTTCCAAAAATTCCTGATGGGGGGTAGCGGCCGGCTGATTGGGGGTAGATCAGAGTCTGATGGGGGGGGCAACCCCCCTCAGCCCCCCTTTGCCCATGTCTGCTAAGAGGCCTCATAAACCTAGATCGAATTTTGTTCAAGATCCGAACAAGTTTTAGGTATAATATTAGGGGAAGAAAACGCCTTATACCTGGTAAATAGTCCAATACCCAATACCAGTTTTTATTCTAAAGCTTACCGCACTATTCCAGAGCATAAGGCTTCGGTTAGCTCTCACCTTTGCGCTTGTCGCTTTTGCTTCCGCCAGATCCATAGCCAGCCACTTGCTAATGTAGAAAGCCGTTCTGCTGCGACTGGTTGGACTTCTTTGACGACTGCCTTGTCTGTCAGCGGCGTTACTACGCTCGTGCGATCGAATACCGCCGCATTGTTTACATGTATCTATCGTTATTCTACTGAATGGACAAAAAA